>CM042851.1:37817009-37977009 GCA_023653725.1 Bungarus multicinctus | reverse complement strand
AGGTCACTTGTATATTTAAATTAATGCTTCTTAATGGCAAAGAATTTGTATATTAGTTGAAAAAGCCAGTATGGTCCACTGGTTAAAGTACTGGATTAGAAATAAGAAAATTTGAGTTCCAGCCCTGTTTAAGAATGAAATCTAGCAGAATGACCTTCCTCAACCTAGGAAGAAGACAATGGCAAAGCACTTCTGAAAATAGTGTCAAGAAAACTGCATAAACTTGCCCATTTGGTCACCAGGAGTCAAAACTGACTCAAATGCAAAAAAAATGGATCATTTGGCACTGAAAAGTTATTTTCCCACACCTGTTTGTAGGTATTAAACTTAAACTTGTACTAAAATGCATAAATATATCCATTCTGGATTACAGTCTGACCAAAAATATTTCAAGTAACAACTTCTTCTTTCTCTTGGCATCATCTGCTGTATCAAACTATTCAGTTACAAATAGATTGGGTCTCTGTTCTTTTATTTGGCTAGAATATTGAACTTTTTAATCACACGCGGCCAGAGGTGATATTCAGCAGGTTCTGACCAATTCTGAAGAACCGGTAATGGAAATTTTGAGTAGTTCAGAGAACCGGTGGTAACCTTCCCCCAGAAATGAGATGGGCATGGAGATTTTACAGTATCCTTCCCCTGCCACGCCCACCAAACCATACCCACCAAGCCACACCACATCCACCAAGCCACGCCCACAAAACTGGTAGTAAAAAATGTTGAATCCCACCACTGAACGTGACCACATTAGCTCTATCCTACGGAGAGATGGAATACTGAGATATCCAGAAGTATGTTAGCACTAATAATGGTATCAGTGAGCATTCTTTATAATGGACCTTTAGTTAGCTTTTCATGCATTCACTTACTCATTCATTCATTCATTCATTCATTCATTCATTCATTCATTCATTCATTTATTCATGCAGTACATGACTCGATAGTGCCACCAATTGACTTGGTGGCAGTACCCTTTGATACTCAGCAAATTTCTAAGTTGAGATAAGTTTAATTGAATCCTCTAAATTGGCTCCCTACTTTGTATACCAGGGATTTGTGACAGCAAAGTATTTAGAGATAGAAATGTCCAAAAGGGAGGGGGGGGCAGAATGCCATTAAATGTATGTCAATGACCTGTATGGCTTCATGATGGTGAAAGGAACATACTAAGGAAGGAAGAAAAATGAAGACCTGTAGTGTTTTTCCTGGAGAAACCAGGGTGAAGGGCAAAAGACTTTTCCTTACTTGCAACTAACTGCAGCATAAACATCACCTTGCAACCACATTTTGTGCCCTATGCTGATGACACTGATTTCATGTGGTCTCCAGCTGAGTTCAGAGGCAGCATTAATTGTCCTTGGCTCTTCCAGGTTTAATTTAGTGCTTTCCTGTTAAGCCATCAAAAGTGTTGTGATGTTTCACTGATCGATGTGCTCAAATAACTCTTAGGGGTTGAGAATGATATAGCTGGTGTTAGCTATTTGGACCATCCTATACAGTCATTATAGTTTGGTCAACAGGTCTAGTGCTTTCAAACAAGTTTTCTTTATGCTCTCCGAGATAATCCTTGGCTCTAATAATTGTGTCCAAAAGTAACCTGACTATGGACACCTTTTTAGTGTGACTACATGAAACCTTTATGCAAAACCAAAATCAGTTTGGCAGATGACCAAACTCTTGGTCTAACCATCAGTCAAAGGTGTATCCTCCCAGTTCTTTATTAAGGAAACTGGTGCCAGTATTCTTTTCTGCCAACTCAAAAGCTGGTAGCAATCATTTTAATTGGCTTCCAGGAACAACAAATAGAGGAACCAAATAGCTTGATTCTTATCTTTGCTTTTTATGCCTGTAGTGCTTAATGTGATAAAAAATGGAAGGCGTTGATAGTTATGGAGCTATTTTCCAAATTAACCCTTTGTAATTATCACATTTTTGAATTAAGGAGATGACTGTCTTTGAGCTTTAGCTGGACCACAAACTGAAAACTGAGGATCTGGGGTGAAGAGATTGAAAGCTGTTTCCCCAGTATTCACTAAATGCAGAGGTATTGTGAACTACAAATGCTCTTGTGTTCTGTACTGAGATCCATACTAACAATGATAACACAAGGCAAATGCAAACATTCTACCAGAATGTGGCCCTTGATAAAGTAAGATATCTCTCAACTTATAACTTCCAGGAAAATGGAAAGGAGGAGCAGCTAAATTTTGTCATACATTTATTTTATGTTAAAATACCGGGATACAAAAAAATTGAGTTGGCTGCTTCTATCATTCCAACTTGAAAATTGTTTAAAACAAGCATTTACTCAAGAAAGTGAGTTAATAATGGTGTGCATTAGAATGTGGAATTAGGACTAAGATGTATTTGTGAAATAGACATTATTTTTGATTAATGCTTTTGTTAGGTGAAAGAACCATTAGGTCATTAATGCAAAAATCAGTGTTACACTTAGTGCATTGCAATCTACATTGAAATGGGTTATTGAAAGGGGTAGATGTCCTACAGATCCTGCCACACAATCAGATCTGAGTTACAGAGGAATTATTGAGTTTGTCATCTGCACCTCTATAACTGTCTGGTTTGGTTCTGTAACCCAACAGACACAGACTTCAGAAAATTAGGACTGCAGAAAAAACAATTACTTCCAACCTGCCTTCAATCGAGGACCTGTATACTGCATGAGTCAAAAAGAGGGCTATGAAAATATTTACAGACCCCTCACATCCCAGACATAAACTGTTTCAACTCCTACCCTCAAAGCAACGCTATAGAGCATTGCACAAAAACTAGACACAACAGTTTTTCCCCCAAACACAATCACTCTGCTAAACAAATAATTCTCTCAACACTGTCCAATTATTTACAAAGTGCACTACTATTACTATTAATCTTCCCATCACTCCTTATCACCCATCCCCACCCACTTGTGACTATATGACTGTAAGTTTTCTGCTTGTATCCTTACGATTTATATTGATTGTTTCCTAGTATGATTTGATTGTTTATTGTACCCTATGACTATTATTAAGTGTTGTACAGGGATGGGATTCAGATTTTTTAACAAGCGGTTCTGTGGGTGTGGCTTAGTTCATGGGCATGGCTTGGTGGTCATGTGACTGGCTGCATGTGGCCAACTCAATATCACTCATATCGAGGCACGCATCTCCTCGCCTGGCCTCTCATGACTGTGGGAATGCTGCAACAGTTGTAAGTGTGAAAAATGGTCATAATCACTTTTTTTTCAGTGCCATTGTAACTTTGAATGGTCACTCCCCACATGCAAAATACCAGCAGAGGAGGGAAAAAAATTCCAGAGAAGTTCCTGAGATAGGAAGTCTAGTCCTGCCAAGAATGTAATAAGGGTTAATGGAGAGGCACTTTCTGTAAGCAACAATAGAATGTTTCCTTCCTGCCTTCCTTACAGGATTAGGCCAGTAATTTTTTCTAACAACCAGTTCTCCGAACTGCTTAGAATGTTAACAACCGGTTCTAGTGAATAAGTGCGAACTTGTAGAATCCCACCCCTGGTGTTGTAC
Organism: Bungarus multicinctus; assembly: GCA_023653725.1. NCBI lineage: Eukaryota > Metazoa > Chordata > Lepidosauria > Squamata > Elapidae > Bungarus > Bungarus multicinctus. Next base: position 37,973,467 of record CM042851.1, on the reverse strand, counting down.
CTTATGATTCTTGACTGTTGATGGATGCATCTTTTCTTTTATGTATACTGAGAGCATTTGTACCAAGACAAATTCCTTGTGTGTCGAATCACACTTGGCCAATAAAGAATTCTATCCTATCCTATCCTATCCTATCCTATCCTATCCTATCCTATTCTATTCTATTCTATCTTGAATGTCTCCTATGTAAAATAAATAAAAGTATGGCCCACTGCATTCTTGTATTTTGCTTCTTTCCTTTAATACTCGTGCTGTATAATTCATCTTAAATTTGCATACCCAGTCAAAACTATGCTTAGAAAAATATCATTAATCTATAAATATTTTTATAGACATCTTGGAAAAAGAACTGGACTTTTGAGGGGAGGAGGTACAGTAGCTCCCTTTTTCCTTCTAAATCATGAGTGTCAAACTTGCGGTATCACATTACCGTCACATGATGTTTCATGTCATTTTTCCCATTTGCGGAACTGGGGCGGGTGTGACCTGTGTTTGATGCATCTGACCCATGGACCACCAGTTTGACACTCCTGTTCTAAATCTATCAGCAAGTGACATTTCTATGCAAATAGAAACCAGTCCTTTTATTCTCCAAACGTTTGCATTTTTTCTGTTTCAGTAGCAAATGTTACTCTTTTTTTCTTCCCTCTTTTATGCTCATGTTTACACTCTGTCAACAAAACCAATCAAGTCTAATATCGACCTGGTAAAATTTGCTTGTTTAGCCAAAGCAAAAAAAAAAAAAACACCCTACAACCCTGTGCTGAATTCTCACTTCTTCAATTCTAAATTTAATGAATTTATTTGTCTTCTATTTCCTTCTATAAATATTTCCTTTGGCTTAAAGATGATTAATATGTCAGCCTTGATATACGTGTCCATGCACATGGAGTGAATTAGCTATGGATAAAGAATCCTAATTCTAAAGAGGACACAGCAAGACAAAGAGTTGATTATGGGTGAACATGAGAACCAAGGCAGCTGAAATCTAACTTTCAACAAGATAAGAGAAGTAATTGATGTGGAGAACACAAAACTATGAGTCTATAGTTCTGATTCATACATGGTATATATATATATACATACATGGTATATATTCAAATTATCTTTCATATGAAATTGTCAGTGTATGTTTCTGCTTTTCAACTCTGCTGAGCGAGATTGTTGCTGCATGCTGTTGCATGTTCAGTGACAGGCTTAATGAAGATTAACTTGCCTTCCCAAATGATTTTAATCCCTTTGAAATCGTCTACAAAGGGGCATGCATAGTTTATTTGGAAGCCCATTCTTTAGAAAATCAGGAGTGGGGGAAAGGTCCTTGTTTTTATGGCATAAGGATAACGCGGAAGGACAAGAGATATATTTGCTTCAGCATTTCTACGTAATGTACTTTGAAATGATTGGTCATTTTCCATCAGTCTTTTTGGTCAGAATGTGTAGCTGCAGCTTTGAGTTTGCTGACCTCGTGGAACGAATACATTTTTAATGCAGTTTGGGTCACTGAGTTTGTATGTTAGGCAGATGAAGTTAGACTTTTGTTCTTTCAGTCAAAGCAGTTGTAGAGCTATGACTGTAGCCAGTGGCATTCAGGATTTTTAGCCAAATACAAAACAAAATTGCAGCCTGAAAAATGACATATTTGTCCTGAGGATTAAACTGAAAATGTTATGACCTATGAACTACTTCCAGTTTAAATATTTCTCACAGTAGAAGGAAATCTGTGCTCCCCACCTCCCCTAAGGTTTGGGTTTGATCGATAGAAGGGTCTGATGGACATTTATTGTTTGCACTGGATATTTCACAGCTAAGCTAGAGTCATTGTTTTCTTCCTCCATCAGCTCTAATTCTATCTTTGTACAACTATATATAGATATCATTTTTCCCCTTGTGTGATATAAGACAAGAATTTTTCAAACTGCCGCCATTAAAGTGCTGATCTGAAACTTTCATAATTCCTATATAGCATACTTTTTGCTGACCAGGAATTCTGGGTTTTACGGCTGTAATAAAACCAATCATAGCTATAGATAGATCCAAAACTTAATATAGTGGCCAATTATAGATACAGTCATCAGTTAAAGTGAACTACATGTTTATTCTCAAATCAAATCATTTTGTTCTGAAACAAAAATCATTATCTTGTTTTGTATAGTCTGGTTGTTTAAACCATAGATTAACATAGCAGATCATTTATCTCCCCAAATAAATAAATAATAAATAAACGAATTTGTCTGTCTTTCACAATTCTATACTTCCTGTATTTCCTACATACACCTAGAATAATGCATTCAGTTTTGGTCACCACATTATAAAAAAGATGTTGAGACTCTAGAAAGAGTGCAGAGAAGAGCAACAAAGATGATTAGGGACCTGGAGGCTAAAACATATGAAGACAGACCGGAATTGGGTCTGTTTAGTCTAGGGAAAAGAAGGACTAGGGGTAACATGATAGGAGTATTCCAATGTTTGAGAGTCTCCTACAAGGACGAGGGGTTCAAACAATTCAAACTTCATAGCATTGATTATTAGCTAAAGATAGTATGGACACATATTATATTGGCATCCTTCAGATAGTATGTGACATATTATATTGGCATCCTTCAGTCTCAAAAGACTATGGTATCATGCTCTGAAAAGAGGTCCTAAAAAGCATCTTAGTGTGGTTAAAAAGGCCAATTTGACAGTGGCAATCCCTTCCACACTGAGGACAGATACAATCTGTCTCCTGTCCAGCCCCCAGAATTCGCTGGTTCCGGGACTGCCTATTTGCCTCAGCCTGCCGAATTTCGAATTGAAGAAGGCCATGTTGCATCGTTAGCCTCCAAGCTGAACAATCAGAGGTCAAGGTTTCCCAGCTGTTAATGTCCATTCCCAAGGCCTTTACATTCCTCTTGCAGATATCCTTATATCGCAGCTGTGGTCTCCCTCTAGGGCGCTTTCCTGTGATAAGACCTCTGCATGAATTTACAAATGAATTTAATGATGGTATTTGTTGAATGAACCATGGTAGATACAGATACTAATAGATATTATATCTCAGAACATGGTAATTCATCAGAGCATTTTTAAGGACCAGGATATAACTAGCTAAAATTTAATTGTTATATTAATGAATTTTAGTTTTAATTATTATTTTTAAACAATTATTCTAGAACTGAATGTTTTCACTGATTCATTTATTTTGTTATTTGTCCAGTGCATATTTTTGGCATACAGTTTTGTATTACCTCCACAGATAAATTGATAGGTTGATAACAACTTCCCAGAATAAGTATGCTAATATTAATTAATTGTCCTATTTTCAGAGGGAAAAAAGGATTCCTAATATTGTAAAGGGCATGAAGAATGTTGAAAGTAACTACCTTTTATAGAGACAATAGCAGTGTAATGGAAATTTCTTCAAAAGAGGAAACCTAGCCACACCCAGTATTTATGTATATATTTGAAGAGTTTTTCTGCATTGTACAGTAATTAATATCTTTATGCAACCATTAAATATTACAGAAACTGTGCTTGACAGATTCGGTTAGTTTAAAAGTTTCTACTTGATTTACTTCATAATTGAGGAAGGAAAAGTGTTTGGAAAAATGCTACATTTCATCTTCACATTCATTAACGTTATCATTGATAATTTGATCCATTATAATTTTTGATTTAATCCTTTTTCCAGGCTACTTTTTTCTTTATTCCATCTTTTCCCTTCAGTGCTTTATAGCACAAAGTATTTGCTAATTATTATGATATACATGACACTTATCAAGAATATCACCTAATTTCATGACATGAGTAATAGTGCAAAAAACGTAACCAGATATCTCTGCATTTGCATCTGAACGTTTTGCTTTACTTAAATGTATTAAATTAAACTTTATGCCTGCAGAAAGACTCTTAGATTTAGATGTAATTAGTTACAGTTCACTATCTTAAGATCTTATATCTTCTAGTACAAAGAACAAACAAACAAAAAATTCAATAAATCTTTATCGACTACAAATCATCAAGTTTATTCAGTTTTTAATAATACATTCTGCCCTCTACTGGAATGCACATATATTTTAAATCAAAAACTATTTCACCTATTTTTTTCTAGATGAAACCACATTTTTCTGCCTGTGGAAAAATAAAATGTTAGCATTAATTTGTGAAAGATTGGTGCAATGCTTGTTATTGTTTGGCCATTTTTTTTCTTAATGAATCTGTGTATTTGATATGTGGCAAGTCCCTCTTCAGACAAACCAGCCACAAAGGAAAAAAAAACTAAGAAAGAAACAAAAAATTTCAAAACACTTACCCGCCAACAACCAATAATAGGTAAATGGGGATTAACACCAAACAAACACCAGATAATCAAGCAGAAAACAGTACTCAGATCAAGGAACCATCAAGGAGAAACTCCCACCATAGAAGCAAGGTACTGTATAGAAACAAGGAGCAAACCCCACACTCAGTATCACTGATGATGTTACCTAGATGGTTAATGAAATGGTTGCAACCAAACAACGAAGCTCAGAGACTACTGAGGACTCCATTTGATTTACACTTTCATTTTGTCAAAACTGATGCTTGGCACATTGAAATGGTCCTAAGTCTTTATCATATAATGTTTCTAGAATGGGATGCTAAATAGATTGTCTGTACCCTTGTAGAATTGCTGACCATCAGTTTAAAGCAAGCCTGAGGACCAAAAATAATAAATAAATAAATAAATAAATAAATAAATAAAAAGACATATTTATTTATTTATTTATTTATTTTTATATATCACCACCACACTCAAAAGTAGGTTCACCCCAACACCCTAGCCTAGTATATTCTCGCAATACTACCTTAGCGTTCTCCTATGTTCTCTCAATCTCTCAGATCCAGATATGTTGGAATTGAGAAAGTGAGAGAAAGGGGCAGCCTGGACAGGACAGCCAATCTATAAAGAAGGCAGGTTTCCAAGAAAAACTGGATAAAGCAATTCAAATTGACATATTCATCTCAATTTCTATAGTCTGGTGGTATTTATTTAAGTAAAGCAAGATGTCCATTATATGACATGAGAAAAAAAATCAATCAAACTTTCCTATTTTATGAGGTGCTATTTTATGACAACCATTTATCTGAAATAGTGTAGGGTCTTCTGCTCGAGCAGGGGTTGGACTAGAAGACCTCCATGGTCCCTTTCAATGCTATGTTTTAAGTTTGAGCTCTATCTTCAGTGAAATGAAACGTTTCGATATGCGGAAATCGGGATAAATAATAATGCAATTTCATTTCTGCTTTTTTTTTTAGACATATAAGTTTGAAAATGCTAAAATGCATTTGAAATTGAAATTGCCTGAAATATTTGGAGAGCATCTGTCTGTTAGTGAAGTTTCTGCTGCTGGCTGCAACATTCCTAAATTACAGATTGAACTTGAATTTACAGGTTATTAACAGGTTATGTTCATATATAGAATATTTCTTTGACTGTGAAAACATGAAATATATGAAATATAAACATGATACTGATATATTTTTTGTTCTGACTACATCAGTGCCATGCTACTATTGCACAAGTATTCTATTTATTGTCAAATTATAGCAGGAAGAAATAAGAATTGTCATTTTAAGGATTTGATGATGTTTTCCCTGAGAAATAATTGGGATGAATAAGCCACTATGCATCTGATAAAAAGTACCATAAAATAACAGGTTGTATTTAGCGCATGTGCCCAAAATAAATAAATACATACATACATACATGCATACATACATACATATTTCAATGCAAACATAGATTTCACAGAGTAAGTACATGTACATGTGCTTCCTTTGCATATATATAGTTGTGGCTAGAACAAGCACTTGGTACATAACTAAATGTGGAAATAAAAAATTACCATGTGTAGCAAGGCAGAAAAGATCATACAGTTGTAAAAGCAGGATCTATTTTGTTCAGTAGCTGAATAAATATGTGACTGATATACAGGACCTAAGTTATTGTAACCCCATTAGATGGCACTGTTGGGTGGCATAATTACATTCTAGTATTGTACAGTGAGTTAAATTATGGGCAGTGAAGTATCAGGTATATGCCAATCAACCAATGAATTTATTTCAGTCTAACAAATGGAACCGATGCAATATTTTTTTCTCATTTAATAGAAATGTTGAACAATCCTTACCCCACCCATTGCTTCTCCAAATCTATAGGCTTCATGATTTATGCCCTGCAGTTAAAGTAAGCAAAATATTAATATGTATTTGCTGATCTATACTGATACAAATGAGGCAATTTTGGATTAACTGGAAACTAATTATAGGCACTAGGTCTTAGTGTTTCTTAAAAGATTATACATGTATACTTTCACAGCATTAGCAAATAGGGACAATGCGTTGCAGTTAGAATTTGATAAGGGGATAACTGAAATCTTACAAGGAACTACTGAAATCTTACAAGGAATTCCATTAATGGATTGGGTAGGATTACAGATTGTTCTACAAGATTTGAGAGTTCACTTGCTTCTATCTAACATGATAAATAACCAGATACAACAGAGACAGTAAATTAATTCCAGATGCAGTTATACTGAGAAGATAGGCTTGTTCATCTCCAACTTAATGTATACATATTTGAATGGTCTAGGGATAATAGAAAATCAAGCCATCCTAAATCTGAAATTCAAGACTTTCTTAATACAAACTGGAACTCAATACTTAATACAAACTGGAACTGCCATTCACTTGGCAGTGGCAGATGGTGAGGCAGGAAGGAGATCCCATCTGCTGTCTTCATCAGCTCAACTAAGAGTGTATCTGTTTTTATTAGTCAGGACCCTTCATCATCAGAGTTCTGCTATTATGTAAATGGATTAAAACATCCACAGTTGAACAGGAGGTGGGATACTGAACTGTACACGGAGGACAGAAAGTACAGTCAAATTCAAAGCCCATTGAGTTATATAGCTATATAGATTTGGACAGGGGTGGGATTCAACCAATGTAACAACCAGTTCAGTGAGAGTGCACTTTGCACGCGCTCACAGCATTTGCAACTCAACTTCTGCTGCAAGCCCTGTGTATAAAACAGCTGACACGCTGCAATCAGCTGTATTGCGTGAAGCAGCTGAGCTGGAAAACCCAAAAATAAAGCACAGATTAGAGCCGGGGTGGATGGGCCCAACAGCTGATCTTTGGAGCTACCAGTTCACCCGAACCGGGCTGAACCGGTAGAATCCCACCCCTGGATTTGGGGATCTCACAAGCTTACAGTGAAGGGCAATAGCTCCCTTCTACTGAGCTTTCCGTATTAAATAGGAAGTTATATAGCATGTTAAAGCATGATTTAGGAGGTACCAAACAGGCTTGGAAGGGCACAATAGCTCAACGGCTAAAAATGCTGAGTTTGTCAGTTGGAAAGCTGAGACCCAAGTGCCGTGCAATGAGGTGAGCTCCCATTCTTGCCCCAGCTTATGCCCACCTAGTAGAATTCTTTATTAGCCAAGGGTGATTGGACACACAAGGAATTTGTCTTCAATGTACATTCATCAACAATCATAAGATACAACACTTAGTGTTAGTCATAGGATACTAAATAAGCAATCCAAATCATACTAGGAAACTAAATAAAACAATATAATTGTAAAGATACAAGCAACAAGGTTATAGTCATAAATAGAAGGAGATAGATAATAGGAAGGATGAGAAGAATAGTAGTTTGAAAATATGCAAATGCTAGTAGATTAATAACTACTACTTTGGTGGGAAGATAACAGCTTTCCATATTCCTTTGGCCTATAGCCATGATGGCAAAACTATGGCCCGTGTGCCAGAGTTGACACACAGAGCCCTCTCTGTGGACATCCAGGCCATCGCCAGCTGCTGTTCTGGTTTCTGGGTCTTCATGTGCACTGGAGCACCGGAAACCAAAGACCATCTGGTTAGTGCATATGTGCACACAGGTCAGCTGTTCTTCATGTGCACCGGAGCACTAGAAACACAAAGACCAGCTGGCCAATGCTCATGCACACACTGGCCAGCTGGTCTTTGGGTTTCCAGAGCTCCAGTGTGCACAAAGAACAGCTAGCCAGCACATGCATGTGCACTAGCCAGTTGATCTTTGGTTTCTAGCGCTCTGATGTGCGTGAAGACCAGCTGGCTGATGCACACATGCGCACTGCCCAGTTGGTCTTTGGTTTCTGGCGCTCCAGCATGCACGAAGACCAGCTGGTGCATTCCAGTTTGGGCACTTAGTGCCGAAAAGTTTCGCCATTACTGGCCTATAGCCATGCTGGCTACATGACCATGGAAAATGTCTTCAGACATTGGTGGCTCCCTCAGCAAGTAACCATGATGGCATCATGCTCTAGAGTGAGACACAACAGGACAGAGAAACCTTTACCTTTAAACAGACATCAGTTTTAAGAGCCTCTGACAGTCCGAGCCACCATGAACATGCTCAGTTTCTTTTAAAACCACCAAAATTGACTGCTATTACCACAAGAGTTGGCTAAGAATTCCACAGTTTTTGTCAGTTCTTAGTGTCCCTGGATTTAGGTCAGGAGTTGAGTTCAAATTCTAATATTATGACACACGCAGAAAAACTGGTCTTCTTCATATAATCTGGGCCATTCATGACTTTACACAGCTACATCACATTCTCTTCTTACCTTTCTTCATTTGAAGCCAACACACACACACACACACACACACACACACACACACACCATTGTTGCAGCATTTCCTTATAGGGAAAGCGCACCAGCAGCCTAACAATTATTTTGCTCAGTGTCTTTAATACAGTTCCTAAAAATGGTAATCAGAATTTCACACAATACTCCTACAGTAATCTCACCCTGCATTCATTTAAGGATATTATTATACCAGCCATTCTCTACTTCATTCCATTCTTGTTTCTTTTCTGGCAAAAAGTATTTCTTTATTCATAAGACACTAACTTGTGCTCAGCCAATCTGATTTTTCTTTCTTCCTAACATTTTCCCACAAGTACAGGGTCCACTTTTTTTTCAGTGAACCAAGTGTAACCTCCTGCCCAAACATTATTGTTTTACATTACACTGCATTCTGGTGTTGTGAATAAATTCTACTTGCAGTAGCATTCATATACAAGAAAAGCACTCACTATGCCTTGTTAAAAGAAATTCCCCAACTGACTTTTTTTGAAAAACCACCTCAGCATTATAATGTGCTATGAAAAATGCCATCTAGATTAATCTTTGTGATATCAGGAGTGGTTTAACAAATCCCTTAGCAATTTTCAAACTGTTAAAAATGAGAGATATGTCCATTTTGCTCTTTGGTGTTTGAATCATTCTGTTCTCCTCTGCTTCTACAACTATCATTCCTGTCCTGCTTCTGGAAATGTATCATATCTTGCCAAGTATTGAATTTTTAACATTTAGTGCCACAGGCAAATGCATTTCTCACTGATTCAGAAAAAAAAGATAGAGAGCTGAAGTCAATTGTTCCGACTTTTGTTTTTATCTTTGCAATAATGGCTCAAATCTCATTGATTTACAACCATGCAACTTATGAACAACTCTCTCTTCTCCCAAGCCAGAACAGTACTACATCACCACAGAACACATTTAAAACTATGCTACTTTAAATCAGACCTGTTCTATCATCTAAAATCTGATATACTGCCAGAGTCCATTTAAACCAGGAAAAACAAATTTTAATTACTGATTACTAGAGATCTGAACCTATGTGGCTGTTTTGAAACCAGAAATTAAATAGGTATTTGGAAAGGATGCTTCTATGTTAAATATACATTTGAATGATTGATTGGCTGAATGATCTGAATGGCTATGTGATGAACCACAATAATAATAATCTGCTTTCTTAGATACTACAGTACCTTAATAATTCTTAGGCCTTGGTTATAACTTCAATTATAAAATTCCACTAGTGTTAGAATGTGAAGACAGCCCCTTGTCATAAGGAAGGGGCTTATAATGCTTGATGAGGTTGAGTTATGCAGCAGTATATTATATTGCATAGTTTATCCATTCCAGACAGGCTTTAGCAGAAGAACCAAACTGAAGGTATTTACTAACCCATTTAATATAGTAAGAAAAAAACACACATTATATTGGATTAGCTATTGCCCAGGTCAACAAGGACTTTGCCAAATGTTAGACTTCCTGGGCATCCATTGAGAAATAAGCAACAGGACTTAGAGTTACGGTTGAGTGATCAACTCAGTTAGATCATCAAATATTCAGAAATACCATTAATCAATAAAAACATTAGAATAGTTATAGAAAAAACAATGAAGCCATAGAAGACAGAATTGATGTTTGGAAATGAACAATACGGACTTGTCAACATTAGGAGAGATATCTTCAAGGGTGATTCATTATCCCTTTTATTATTTGTCATTGCCATGATCCACTTTCCATGGTTTTCAGTAAAAAGAAATATTAGCTATCAAACAGGAAAAAATGCTAATAAAACCACACATTTGCATTATGGGAAATCAAGTAATAAAATCCAGAATTGACAAATACAACTAATTCAACTTGAGAGAAATGGGGGAAGAAAAAAAACATTCCCTCCTCCACTTCTTTACAGTTTAGAATACTTTTCAGTACAGTACATTTTCTGTTCTTCAAGCCTTCAACAGCAATTTGAAAATGTTTGTCATCGTTCTTTCTGAACTCAAAACACTAAGATCAAGGAAAAAAAACATGTTAAGTTAATGATTGCATTGCCTGAGCTGCCACAGGTCCATGAAAATATAAAAATATTTCTTCATTACCAATCCAGGAAAAAGGAAATAAAAGAGATTACTTGTTCTCCTACATCACAATTTGTTGTCTTAACTTCATGTTTTATTAATTTTTCTCCAATCTTATACAAAAATGGGAGGGGGGGGAGAATCTAAGCATATCATAAGAGGAGGATCTGAAAAGGCATCAAGGTACATTTTTTATTGGAAAAAATCAGCTAGGACATGATGCAAAACCAGCAAAAACACCCATAAAAATCACCATGTTGTAGCATGTCAAAGAAAACATTAGTTTTGTGGAAATTTGAAATGTAGCACTGGCACTTTAAAAAAAAATCTCAACTGGCAAACAGAATAATCCAGAATTTTTAAAATAGCAAAACCTTCAGGTTGAAATAACCTAGTTATCAGAGATGGTATTCAGCAGGTTCTGACCAGTTCTGGAGAAACAATAGCGGAAAATTTGAGTAGTTCAGAGAACCAGCAAATACCACCTCTGACTGGCCCTGCCCCCGTTTATTCTCTGCCTCCCAAGTCCCAGGTGATTGGCTGGGTCTTCTTTTGTTGCCCTGCATAGGAGAATGGAGCTGGAAAGAAGGTTAATGGGATGGGGAGGGAAAGGGATTTTGCAGTAACCTTCCCCCACGTGTAGGGAAGAAATAGAGATTTTACATTATCTTTCTCTGGGAGTGGGGTGGGAATGGAGATTTTGCAGTATTCTTTCCCTGGAATTGGGTGGGAATGGAGATTTTATGGTATCCTTCAGAGGTGGTATTCAGCAGGTTCTGACCAGTTCTGGAGAACCGGTAGCAGAAATTTTGAGTAGTTCAGAGAACCGGTAACGGAAATTTTGAGCAGTTCAGAATACCACCTCTGACTGGCCCCGCCCCCATCTATTCTCTGCCTCCCAAGATTGGCTGGGTCTTCTTTTGTTGCCCTACACAGAAGAGCAGAGTTGGAAAGCAGGTTAGTGGGGTGGGGAGGAAATAGGGATTTTACAGTATCCTTCCCCTAGGAGTGAGGTGGGAATGGAGATTTTACAGTATCTTTCCCCCCCCCCCATACCCACCAAGCCATGCCCACTGAGCCATGCCACGCCCACCAAGCCACACCCACAGAACTGGTAGTAAAAGAATTTGAATCCCACTACTGCTAGGTATGTTACATGAAAACTGCCTAAGTAGAAAGAGAAAAAAGAGTCTTAATGTATTTAATCCAAACTGTTATTAAGCAGACAGGTTTCCTAATATTAACAGATAAACAAGCAAACACAAGGAACAGCTTCCTAGCAGGAGAATTTGACCAATTAATCAATTAAGCATAGATGTGCTTGACTCCATCTTGGTTATGAAAATATATCTGGAATGCAAGAGTTTAACTATTAGCTTGTAATCTTGGCGTGATTTCCTAACGTTCCTTATCCAACACTGCATAACAGTTTGGCAGACTAAAAGGTTTCATACAAGCCTTTGGAAAATTGTAGCTTGCACAAGATAATACTCTAAACCAAAGATATGTATTTCAGGCTTTTATTGTTATTGTTCAGTGAAATTGAATTCTGAGTGAATCTCTGGGCCGGAGAAAGTGAAGAGTGCAAAATTGATTTCCTGTGCACATTAAGATTGCAGGCTTGCTTAAAAGTATTTAATTGCTTTCTAGGTCCAGTAAAATTCAGAAAGCAAACATTTTCAAAAGAATGGGGCCGCATAAAAAACAATTGTGTCTAATGACATCTGGACTTTGTATGGTGCTCAAGAAGTTACTAATCATTCTCACAGCCCACACCATTGATCATAGTTCAATATTTAAAAGACCATCCCTATATTTAAAAGACCATCCCTAATCTAAAAGATATTAACATTAGTGTTGGATTAGAGATTATGGAAAGTGTGGAACTACGTACATATTAAGGAACTGCTTCAGGTATCTATGTCCATATTGAAGGAAATTACAAAAGTAGGAATGGATAAAACTTTAAAAACAGGGGTGCTCAAATATACCAGTACCTGAGGTGGGATTTGAAATAGTCCACTTTAAATAGTCCACCTCCTAATATTGTTTGTATTACAGTTCTGGTCAATCCCCACTTTGCAATTCCCAAGAATGCATTTAGAAGCTATCTTTCTTCTGGTGAAGACAGAATTGATTTGTTGAAGCATGCCTATAGTATGACTCTTGAAATGTTTATGAACTGATCTCCAATGGGCTTTCAGGTAACATTGTAGCTCCAAAGAAAGATAGGTAAGTAGGTAGTTAGGTAGGTAGGTAGGTAGGTGATAGAGAGAGGGATAGGGATAGGGATGATAGAGATAGAGATGATAGAGATAGATATCAAGGTTTATTAGAATAAAACACATCTTTAGAATTCTCCTAGGACACCTGAAAGATGATCGTCTTAAATATTCTGGTTAACGTGCTATAATTACAGAAGAGACTTTATTTATTTGTTTGTTTGTTTGTTTGTTTGTCAATTGCTTACAAGCTAATAGGTATAAGTAAAAACATAGTTATGAATACATGGATACATATAAGAAAAATAAAAAATATGTATAAAAGAAACAATAGAACAGGGATAGTAGGCACATTGGTGCGCTTATATTCTTAAGCTGCTTCAAGGAAATGTAAATTACATATTATTTTGTTTCATTGTCTTACTTTTATGTATAATGTTTGCTTCAGCAGTATTTGTAGTGTGTTCCATACTTTTCTTACCTCCAGACTGCATTTCTATCTTACCTTTCTCTGGAGAAGATCCAGTTCATGACTTGTAGTAACGTTTATCTGTGTTATCTTCCATAAGATCCAGTGTTATAAATTAAGTCAAAAAAGAACAATTGTCCTTATACTGTACAAGTAGTTTTTTGAATGAATGAGGATTTCAATCTAAATTTCTGCAATCCTGAGCTTGTGTCTTAACTGGAGGATTCTTCTTTGTTTATTGATGTAGGGTCAAGGTGTAATTCCACATACAGTAACACACACACACACACACCACAAATTGCTTTCATGACATTCTTGATGCCATTATGGCCACTTTATTGAAGTAACCCAGATCTACTTGTTGGACATTCAAATACTACTGAATTCGAATTCATCAAATTTGATTTTCTATTGAGTGGGATTGCTGACAGATAACATCTAATAAACATCTCTTTAATTAATGGCCACAGAAACTTGGACTGTTTTACCATTCCTTTGACATTTGCTACTTCCAAAGACTGATTCCCCATGCACATTTTATCCAAGAGAAAGCAAAGGCCAAGAGACATTACTCAGGAGTTAATTTTCCTGAACTTTCAATTCTTCCTTAAATTGGTCAAGAGTTGAACAATTTTCACCCAAACAACTAGACTTCACTGTAAGCGAATAAAGTTACTATCCTAAAATTGCATACTTTTTAACTTAATTTTTCTCTAAACACAAAGATTAAAATCCACTGAATGAAATCAGCACTTGTCATAAGGCCTTTTTTATTTTCCAGGTTACCAAACTAACTTTATTAAACATGAGTTGCTCATTATTTAAGTCTTAGATTGTATGTATTGTATCTTATATTGTGTCCATTTTGACACAGTACTAAATTGGATATGCCTTGCATTAATATTTTACTATGTCTCCCGGCTGGGTGCCAATTAGATAATAAAAACATCTGGATTGGCCTCACCTATTAGCAGAATAAAACGTTAGGAAAATTGCACGCATGGGGATGTACAAAGATATTAATAGATATACTCAAAGAAAATAACACACTCTCAGTTTTAAGAATCACTGATATATGAAAGTTAATCCATTAAGCATATTTTCCCACTTATGTCAAAGGTATTATTTTATTAATTAATAGCAGATTTTTATTGAACTTAAGTGTACTTTTCCACAGAGTGTTAATATATTTATTCTATTCTGGTTAGCACATACCTGCTTGGATTCAGCACTGGAACTTCGTGAAATATATTATGCAAGTGTTGCAAGTTAGTATGCCAGCAATAAAATAACTGAGGTCACTAAATCCCTATATATTAAGGTTCTCATTTGCATACTTGTTAAAAAAATTACTTTAATGCTGCATCTGAAAGACATTCATAGTCTCTTTTGGTTTAGGGGAATTAAATATTTATACCTGAGCTGTGGTGGCTCAGTGGTTAGAATGCCATATTGCAGGCTACTTCTGCTGACTGCTGGCTTCCTGCAGTTCAGCAGTTCGATTTTTACCAGCTCAAGGTTGACTCAGCCTTCCATCTTTCCAAGGTCAGCAAAACGAGGACCCAGATTTTTGGGAACAATATGCTGACTCTGTAAACCACTCAGAGAGAGCTGTAAAGCATTATGAAGAAGCATATAAGTCTAAGTGCTATTGCTATTTTAATAGTTTCATCATCTTTAATAGCTAGATTATTTCAATACTTAGGTTAGTATTGTGCTTTTTTTTAAATGTATGTGTGTGTGTTTTGTATTCAAATGTTGTTTATTGTCTTGAGAGCTAGTTAGGTAAGCCAAATATGACTCCAAAACAATCAATTTGAGTAGTTTGAGTTTGATCCAAACATTGATAATTCCCCCACACACACAGAGAGAGAGGGAGGGAGGGAAGGAGAGAGATACAAACATAAAAACACACATACACATACACCAAAAATAAAAAATCTGGGCAATGTTGTGTAGCAAATCCCAAAGAGATTTCTGACACTATTGACCTTTAAAAGTTGTTTCGTATGTGCGTTTTTCATTTAAGTCCACAAGAAACAATCCTTTGCAATTAATTTAGTTGGGTTTAAAATTGCCTTAAAACATCTCTTCAAATCTCTTTTTAAAGCAAATGTTAATTATGCACCCAGGATAGCTGGATTCGGATGGACTTTATTTATTCCAAGCTCTTGAAATTGCCTGCATTGGAATTGCCTTGAAAAGAATAGTTTGTATAGCTGAAGGTTGATCACAGAAGAATAGGTTTTATTCTTCTGGAGCCTATTGTGAATAAAAGTGAGCTTCGGATTGCTAATGTAGCTTTGATATAAGAATTGTCTGTCAAGGATTGTTTTGTTTACCACCTGCTATTCTATTATAATTCTCTACAAACATATGACTTAGTTAATACCATATTATTTCCAAAGAATCCAACATGTAAATCAATTTCTAAAAAGTTAAAAGATAAAGAACAAAATTCCCTTGGTCTATTGCATGGGCCTGAGAGCCACTAAAAATTTTTTTTTTGTGCCACCATTCCAAAAGTCCTCTGACCACCAGGGGTGGGCTGCTGTGGGTTCACATGGGTTTGGGCAATCCTCTAGCTAGGATTCTGTGGAGTTTCAGCAAACCCACAAATCCCACCCTTGGCTGGCCCTGCCCATCCCACTCTGCCCCACACACTCTGCCCCTCCCTTCCCAGGAGTCTTCACATAGCCCATTTTGGATGCCAGATAAATACAGGGTCTGTGTGGAGGCTCTGGGAGGGCAAAAAAATGGACCTCGTAAAAGTTCCAGAAGGCCGGAAATGGGCCCATTTCCAGCCTCCTGAGGGCCTCTGGAGCCCAGGGAGGCCATTTTTACCCTCCCGGAGGCTAGACGAAAGCCTCAGGTGCCTGGGGAGGGCAAAAAACAGGCCTCCCGGAAGTTCTGATAAGCCACACCCACCATGGCCACACTCACCCAACAACCAGGCAGAGAACTGGTTGTAAAATTTTTGAAGCCCACCCTTGCTGGCCATTAATATCTAAAACTGGTCTGAATTCCTTATAACCTGAGTAGGAAATACACAAAGGAACACCTAACATAGATCTAATGTAGTTTATGAATAAGCAAAACTCAAAGTTCCCAATATTTTTCTCTGCAGATACCTAACATGGAACTAATTACTTTCTATGACTAGACCAACCACTGTGAACCATCTCTGATAAGTATAACTCTTACAGTGTGAGTGATCTTCTCCACAGCAGTTACGTAGATTCACTTTAAGCTTCAGAAGTCCAGCAAGAGTTTTTTTGCAAAAAGTTTACTTTTGAAGGTTCCCAATACTGCTGACACCCAAAGAACCACTTTTTTATTTAGTTCCTGTGAAATGAGAAGATACACAAGGGAGTGATTGCAATGGCTCAGCCCAATGAATATTTCAAGACTCCTAAAGGATCTTCCTCAGCATATTAGGCACCATAAAACAAACTGCTATTTAAACACTGTCTAGTAAAATCCCTAGTTAAATTTTTTTTTGCAGCAACATTGGGCAAAGTGCCAGACACTGGTGGGGTTGCTGTTTGAAAATATTGGTAAATCAGGAGGATAAAAAAGGAAAGCCAAAGCCAAATTTTGTGCCTCTGTTATTCAAGATGGGCAATGATGTCATGCTTTTAATAATTATGTCTTGGGAAACCTGTGTACATGAACATGAAGCCATATGAACTTACCTACAGGAAAAAGTTACTAACTGAGAAAGTGGGACTCTTACTTTATTACTTTGAAAAGATGACTGTTCAGTTCTTGCTCTTTCACACAGAGACACACAGAGACACACACTCACACACAGACAGATGATAGGTTGGTTGGTGGATGGATAGATGGATAGATGGATGGATAGATAGATAGATAGATAGATAGATAGATAGATAGATAGATAGATAGATAGATAGATAGATAGATAGATAGATAGATAAGAGATAGAATAGATGGGGATGGAACAGAATGAGGTGGCTGGATGGAGTCACTGAAGCAGTCGGTATGAGCTTAAATGGACTCTGGGGGATGGTAGAGGACAGGAAGGCCTGGAGGAACGTTGTCCATGGAGTTGTGATGGGTCAGATACGACTTCACAACTAACAACAAGATAGATGATAGAGATAGATAGATAAGAGAATAGATGATAGAGATAGAATGGTAGGCAGACAGACAGACAGATGACTTCATTCCTCACATCATTTTGAGACTTCAAAGAGAGACCAGGTCTATGTGACTGTGCTTTCATTCTTACTAATAGATAATCTGGATAGGGTATGTTGGTCCATCCAGTGCCTTTGGCTAAAACTTTTGTATCAATAAACTAATGATCCAAAACTAAAAGATAAACAACCAAAGGTTGCAATTTAGACATCCAAGGTTCCCACTGAAAACCACAAGCCTCTCATGTGATCAAATATTTTACCATTCAATATATTCCCTGCTTATGACAGATTAACAGGTTAGGTAAAATGGGGAAAGGTTTACCATTTTCTTGTTCGAAGACTTCCTTCCTATGAGGAAAAAATGCTGTGCAATTAAGAAGAGTCATGGAAATGACCATAGATCTTATATGAACTAAACATAGATATTATTCATTGACCTATAGCAGACAAGAAAGCAAAGAAATGGAGCATGAAAGATGAAAATAGACATTAAATCAAAATTATACCATCATCATCATCTTTCCCCTAGACTTAATGTGTTCTCATTATGGGTAACAACCAGCAATAAAAAATGTTTGATACTTATTTCTTTCACACAATACACTTCCAACAAATAATAAGAGATACATTATTCTCCTAGAGTTTTAATCTTTATCCTGGTGTCAATGCCTAAAGAGATAAAAATTGGTAAAATGATTTCCATACAAAGCAGAGATACAGTATTTGGACCATAGTGGGGCATAAGCAGTTCATTGTTCATTACAGCAATATAATGAAGCCTTGTTGTTCACTCCTGCCAATATTTTAAGCCCAAATTATTTTTTATTGTAACATATAATTCTTGTTGTTCTTTTAAAGCTTGCTGTAATCACAGGTTTGTGTTGAAATCAGTCTTATCTTTCTCCTCTTTTGTATGTCCTCTTTTGATTTAGTATTAATGCAGATAAACAATCTATTGTGACAAGACAGAAATTCTTTCCTGAATCTCCAAGTGAGGTAATCTCTAATGGCTTTTATATAGTAACATATAATGTGTTTTCTTTGGAAAGAAAATACCCCCCCTCTCTCTCTCCCTCCCTCCCCCTCTTCTCTCTCTCTCTCTATGTGCATTTCTCTGTGTGAAATGCTCCTCTGTCCCTCTATCTCTCTCCCAGTGATCTTCAGTTTTTGGCTTTGATATTGTCCAATGTATTCCAGTATTTGAAGGGCTGCTGCAAAGAAGACGGAGTCAATGTATTTTCCAAAGCACCAAAAGGCAAGACAAGAAACAACAGATGGAAACTAATCAAGGAGAGAACCAGCCTGGAATTAAGGAGAAACTTCCTAGCAGTGAGGACAATTGACCAGTGGAACACCTTGCCTTCAGAAGTTGTGAGTGCTTCAACACTGGAAGTTTTAAGAAGAGCCACTTGTCTGAAATGGTATAGGGTCTCCTGCTTGAGCAGGGGGTTTGCCTATAGGATCTCCAAGGTCCCTTCCAGTTCTGTTCTGATTGATTGATTGATTGTCATATGAGGTAAAAGTTAACCATCTATAAAAATAGACTTGCATAAAAGATATGGCTCTCAGAAATCCTGATATAGTTTTAGAACTTTGGATGGGTTATGGCCAAAGGCTGAGTGGGGCACTACTAGAAACTCTGGTCATCTGGTCATCATCTGATCCTGGTTCAAAAATCAGGATTATTGAGTTCATGAATCTTGCAAGCTACACAGAAGCTAACAGATAATGAATAGAGAGCTTGTGCTTGCAGCTCCATTTTAATAGAAGCAGCCCAGACGTTGGTCACTTAGAAAGGCAAGAATCCTTCTGTGCGAGCATCTCATTGAACATTTCTGCATTCTCTTTGCAGACCACTGAGATCTTGCATTGGGAGAAGGCAATAATTCCATGGCCTCATCTTCAGAGAGCGATGGCAGTTATTTTTGCTGCGTGCTGCTTTCCCCCACCTTCTCTGCCTTTTGAACCAATAGCCCAGCTGGTGGAGCTGTCTGCCTATCATCTGTTGGCCTTTTTGGAGTTGGGCACTCATCACTGGTCTCCTCTCCTTTCTTGTGCCCATCATGACACCTACTTACTGATCATTTTTCCCTTCCCTTTCACTTTTGCATCAGATTAAATTAAGGATTTGCGATTTATCTGCATCAAAACCATTAAAAAGCAAAAGTTAGAATATTTTGGACATGTGATGCGACACCTGAAAAAATACGGCATACTTCACTTGATCCTCCAAGGAAAGACTGAAGACAAACGAGGTCTAGGCAGAAGAAGAACATCATGGCTTCAAAATCTAAGGGACTGGTTTGGACAAAACTCAGCAACACTAGTCCGGCTGTTGATAAAAAAAAAAAAATAGGGTTGCCAACATGTTCACCAATGTCTAATGATGGATATGGCATAACCACAACAAGAAGAATTTACCTGCTGTCTCAAATGTGGTTTCTAGTACAAGTTTTCTAGGGAAGAATTCCTCTATGAAATAATGACTTTTAGGTCAGCACACTGTGATTCGCCCCAATGTTTTTCTGTTTGGTACATCTTCAGATCTTGCAACAAAGTATTATGTTTTCTGCCTTGTAAAGTTAGATGAAGAGATGGGATGAACTATCCTTATAATAGAATTGGTACATTGATTCTAATATAGAATTCTGACAAGAGAACATCTGCCTGATGTTGTGAGCAAGATGAATGAGGAAGTGAAACAAATGAAATAAGTTTCATGTATAAAAAGTCTTATGTAAAGAGAAAAAATGAAAGAAAAAAGGAGCAAGTAGTTAAATTGCTTTACACACATGTCTCTCAGAAAATGCATGTGCGCTATGGAAAGTTCTAAGATTTACAGCCATCTTATTTAATTAGTATAAATAATCTTTTACTGCTAAGCATTAATGATTTTTAGATAAATAGTCAGGTTATCCTTTATAATGATGAAACAGCTACTCCCTTGCCTCAGCTGTTTCTCTCTCCATGTTTGGTTTCTTTAGTGCTTTCTTTGCCATTTGGATTTTTTTAAAAAAAATCAATTAAGTATACCAGTGTGCAATGATAATTAGATTTTAGAGACAGTTAAGAGCCTGCATGAAGACTGAATCAGAGGGATTTTCCCTGGCCACAAATTAACTTTACTGAAAATGTGGAGCCAAGTATCAAGTGAGAAGCCTTATCTCTTTAATTGTTGTAATTAGACAGTGACATTTAAGAGTACATGAAATGGAGATAGTGGAAAAGACAATTAATTAGAATCAGACTGTAAATATGCCTTTTAAACCAGAACATCAGAGTAGTTGTTTACACATTCAAGTCCTTGCATCAAGGTTGCAATGCCCTTTCAAAGGATTTGGGGCAGGGTCTTGAAAAACTTTCTTCAGAAAATATCAAATATAGGTTTCATATCTCCAGTTGTTATTTACCCATCCATTTTGTAGGACACTCACTGGATTTTCTATATTAAATGGAATGGAATACATGGAAGAGATTTTCATAGTTCTGTTGTATGAAAAGACCAAGACTAGAAAGTGGACCATAGATCAGTCAAATGGGTTTTATGAATTAAGCAATTCAGTGGTGAAAAATGTAAGGTCCTACAGACAGACAAGAAAAACCAAATATATAGATATAGAATAGGTGGTACCTGGTTTCACAGGAGCAACTGTGAAAGGGATCTAGGTCTCCTAATAGATTACCGCTAAGTATGAGTGAGCAGTGCGCAACAGCTGCCAAAAATGTAGTCCTAGACAAAGAGATAGCTTCAAGATCATATGGTGTGATAGTACCGCTTTGTTGGTGAGACATACTTGGAATATTGAATCCAGTTCTGTTCACTAAGATACAAAAAATTGTTGAGACTCTAGAACAGGGCTGTCAAATTCCTGGCACTCAGGCCAGATGCATCACAAGCTGGCCACACCCACATCCACTTTAATGAAGGGGGAAAAAGTACTGATACATCACATGATGCTGCCATGATGACATAAGTTTGACATCCCTGCTCTAGAAAGAGGGCAGAGAACAAAGATGAAAAGGGATCTAGAAGCTAAACCATATTGAGAAGCTAAATCAATGATTGAAGGAACTGGGTATATTTAATCTATTGAAGAGAAGGACTGGGGTGATAGGATAACAATCTTTGAGATTATTTGAAAGGCTGACACAAAGAGGAGAGCGTCAATCTATTCTCCAGATCAGGACAAGAAATAACAAGTAGAAGATCATTAAAGAGAAAACCAACCTGGAGCTAAGGAGAAATTTCCTGACAGTGAGAACTATTAATCACTGGAGTAACTTACATCTGGAAATTGTGGGTTCATGTTCATGGAAGGTTTTCAAGAAGAGACTGGACAGCCATTTCTTCAGAACAGTTTGCTTGGGTAGGGTATTGAACTAGATCTCCAAGGTCCTTTACAAATTTATTATTCCATGTCCTATATTATGAGTTCTGAAGGAACTGAATCCTGATTAATGTACTTAGGATGATTTTGTAAAACTGTGAGGGACTTTCTTGCCTGCTTATACAAAGGGTGAAGGTTCAAAGGAATGGTTTTGTTTCAGCCAGTTTCTCTTGACTTTATCACATTACCTATTGGTGAAAGGTACAAGTCTACTAGAGGTGGTATTCAGCCAGTTCGGATCGGTTCTAGCGTACCGGTTTGCAGAAATTTTGAGTAGTTTGGAGAACCGGTAAATACCACCTCTGGTTGACCCCACACACCCAATCCCGCCCTTTCCTGTCTTATATTCCCTTGGTTTTTTTAGCTCAGCTGAATCATGCAGCAGAGTGGATTGCCATGCCTCAGGTGAGCTAAAAAAACAGGTTACCTCACTAGTGCTGACACAGAGAACGGTTTTTGAGTGCTGTGCACACAGAGCTTGTGCCATAGAACCAGTAGGAAAAAAACTGAAATCCCACCACTGAAGTCTACCAATCTCCTACATTATATAATAATGTGACAATATTCATCATGCTTCTAAAAAGTGCAAATATATTTAGAACATCAAAAATTTTAAATATCTCTGAGTGTGATCATAATTGATATTGCCAGTGTAATTTGCTTCATGTATATGAGTATAAAGAATATATCTATACTATATGAATGTATATAGACTACACATACATTTATGTCTATATCAAAATAGAAAGACATTACTGTATATCATTGTATATTCAACATTGAAAGATTAGGTAATTATCATAGCAGTTGGGACTGGCATTTGAGTCATAAGTCATAATAGTGATAAGTAAAGGCACCCATGAGAACAGACCTGATTTTATGACACTTTACAGTGGTCATTAAAGAAATAATGCAGTCAGCAGTCCAAATCTATTCTCCCAAGTAGACAAGTTTTTAAATATATGTTAGGACACTTAACAATTTTAAGTCAATCTAAATGGGTTCATGAAATAGAACAAAAAATATCAAAAATCAGCAAAAATAACTCAATCAAGACCCAATGACCATTGGGTACTGCAACTAGTTGTAAATGTAAATTGTTTATCAAGCATCTGAAATACAATTATATGATCACAAGGAGGGGTGGGATTCTACTGGTTCTATCCAGTTCTATAGAACCTCTTGTTAACTTTCTAAGCAGTTCAGAGAACCGGTAGTTAGAAGCAATCTCTGTTTGTTTGTTTTTCCACCCTTATTACATTCTTGGCAGACAGCCTAGACTTCCTGTCTCCGGAGCTTGTGAGGCTTGGCTTTCTTTTTAAAGGGGAAGGGTTGTTTTAAGATTTTTACACTGCTGTTGGGAGGAAATACTTCCCTGGACAATCAGCACTTTGTAGAAATAATTGAATAATAAAGCAAAGCTTTTAGTGACAGGGAACCAAGATGAGTGACATTCAGCAAGGCTTCTTGGCTAGCTAGAAGGATTGACATTCAAATGTGAGTTTACATACCCTTTCTGAGTTTTGGTCTAAAACTGGTTTTTGGTGAAGGTTAATTCTTGGCTTGGTGAAGTTTAATCCTGTGTTTATTGATGGGATAATTTTCCCTATTCAGCTTCAACAATCAACAGCTACTGTTGTGATTTAATTATTTGTATTGTGTTTGAATTTGTTCTTGTCTCAAGGATTCTTTTTCTATTTGGGGAAGGTGTCTTCCTCACTGCTTTAGTACTATCTGGCACTGTCCTTTTGGGGCATACTTCCAAGAGGCAGGATGCAAGCTTGGCACTGATTTTTTTTACTTCCTTTCTGGGTGATTTCCTCAGGATATCTTGTGAGGTGATTGAGATCAGCTGGTATTTTTAAGTGGTGCAAATGGATCTAAGGATTGCTTTTCCTGGGTCTGTTTTTTCTGGAGAGCTTAAATGACCTCTCTGCTAAAGGGTTTCACTTTATGAGCAAGAGTTGGCTGCTTGATAGTTATCACTGCTTTTTAAATATTTTCATTTCTCAAGGTGCTCTGGCACCCTGCCTGATTTGTAACTCCGGCTTGTAGGTATTTTGAATCTAATGATTGGTATTTAGGGCAGCTTTTTGCAAGCAAAGAAGCTTTTGGTATTTTTGTACAGATAATCCTTGACTTACAACAGTTCATTTAGTGACCATTCAAAGTTACAATGGCACTGAAAAAAGTGACATATGACCATTTTTCACACTTATGATCGTTGCAGCATTCCCACTATCATGAGAGGCCAGGCGAGGAGAAGCGCCCCTTGTCATGAGTGATGTTGAGTTGGCCACGCCCACTCAGTCACATGACCACCAAGTAACACCCATCAACTAAGCCACGCCCATAGAAACGGTTGTTAAAAAAACTGAATCCCATCCCTGATCATAAGGTATGTGTATTTCACATTTTACAATGAGCTGAATTGCTTCCCAGATGATAAAGCAACCTTCGTGTCATGCCATAGTAAAATCTAAATAGTTGTTAAATAACTGATTGTATGTCAAAGACTACTTCTCTTCTCTTCTCTTCTCTTCTCTTCTCTTCTCTTCTCTTCTCTTCTCTTCTCTTCTCTTCTCTTCTCTTCTCTTCTCTTCTCTTCTCTTCTCTTCTCTTCTCTATTGAAATGTATTATTTAAGCATATAATATATAAATTCATATAAATTATTTTAAGGCCCCATTAATTTGCATCGGCTGAAAAACAGGGTGCTATTCAAAGGATTCGAATTTGCCTATCAAATATTTATATTAACAAGTAAAATGTTATTTTTTATGTTTGGCTAACTTGCTTCTGTCTGTATTTTTATTTATCTATTTCCTATTATTTAAAAAGTCACCTTAATATTACAATGTTTACTCTTGATCCATCCCTTTGGGTTGCTTAAGACCAAATTGTTTAAAGTTCCCTTTAAAATAGAAAAGATAGAGATAAAATTAAACTGTATGATTTTTATCATTTTTGAAATGTGGTGAGTTAATGGGTTAATTAGCCTGCTGAGAGTCAAACTCAGCAGGCTGATAACCCATCTAGGATTTGTTGGGAGAGGGAGAGGGGAGGGGGAGAGAGAGGGGCAGAGGGAGATAAAGGGAGGGAGAGGAGGGAAGGAAATTTTGATTTTGATTTCAAATGTACAGCTAAGCACTCCATCAATTACAACTAACAATTTATCTAAACCATTAGCTATTCCAGCCAAAAAAGAGAATGGGGACTGCATCAGGAATGTATATGTGTCATGCTCCTGTCTGAATTTTATTCTGAGGGGGAGACTGAGCAGCTGACAGAGAGTGGGAGTGTGCCTCCGTTGGCTGTGGAAGAAACTGGGGAAGGGCAAAATCCGGCTGGGAAGAGCAGGGGAGAGGTAGAGCAAGTGAGAGGGAATTCAGAGGAACACTCAGGGCCACCTCCTATTCATCCTAGGGCATACAGGGAGGAACGGAGAAGGGAGCAATGTGAATTTCATGGCTTACGGGGGAGGAAAGGGCCCTGATTCCCTTCATTAGCTGCAGCTGGGAACACAGTGTTTAAAAAGGGAAGCTACACATAGCAAAGTTGTTGGAAGCAAATCATGAGTTATCTGTTATTGTCGAGGCTTATTTAGGTTCCTGGCGTCTTCCCAACTGTGTGTGCTTTGTTGGCCTTTCAAGTCTGCAATACCTTATCCTGCCCTGTCAAGTTAATTGCTGCAGTGTGGTTTGTGTGGATTTTTATTTACAGTTTGTATGTACTTTGTTTTCAGACTGAATGTCCTCCACTTAAAGACTGTTCTTGGGAGAGTTTTTTTTTTCTCCAGCCATAGGTAACCTGGACATTGGGGGCAAAGTTGGAGGGATTAAAGGGACTCTTTTTGCTTATGTGACTGTGTTGCCTTTGTGCCACGCCCCGGGTCATCACAATATGATATATTTTAAATATAATTATATCTGGATTTAACTACTACCATTGAAAGATACAAATGTGAGTCTATTTTCTTATTGAAAGGATTGCATCCTATCACAGGAATACAAATGAATAGGTGCATCATAATTGAACTTTTTTTTTTTTTTGCTACATTCCACAACACAGTATAACCTTACACACCCACTTTTACTCCTTAGAACTGCAGAAATAAACAATCACATGCATTTGATATCATTTAGATAGCCTACTGTATTGGGTGCCTTAGGAAAGACTTTACATATTAAAACAATTTATATACCCTCCCACCTCCCAAGAAACAATACAATAGATAATGGAACTGTATTCAATAAGATCAACTAACAGCATCAAAGCATATTGATTATCAATGACAGCTAGGCTTCTAACACTCATTAGAATCTCTAAAAATCTACCTGGCTTCCCAATTATCTGAGACAAAGCTTGATTGAAAACCCCATTAAAATCATTAAGATCTTCAATCTTTAACTTGAAAGGGTTTTAGATCAAGCTCAGGGATGGCAGTGAAGACAATGGCAT
The DNA here is from genome assembly GCA_023653725.1 of Bungarus multicinctus. Lineage (NCBI taxonomy): Eukaryota > Metazoa > Chordata > Lepidosauria > Squamata > Elapidae > Bungarus > Bungarus multicinctus. Next base: position 37,947,033 of record CM042851.1, on the reverse strand, counting down.
CACACCCATCATGCTGTAGAAAACAACAAGAAACCGAGGCCACCTACCAAGCCTTTTTTTGAAGATATTAGGAAGAATTGTCACATAAATCCATAGTTAAGAACAGTGTTGCTGGTCTTTTAAATTCAGTAGTATAACACCGCAATTTCGCAGAGATCAGTAACTAATCAGAGACTTTTTAGAAAGGAACCACAATTACCAATTACCCTGGTCTCATCACATGGAAGAGCCTTCTGAAATATAATTCACTATTAGAAAAGATCAGTTTAATTTTTTTTCATTCAAGGTAGAAAAAATTAATCATTTAAAATGTAATGTCAATAGTCCAGTACTTCAACCTTCTCCAGAAACAGTCTTGATTACTTGCCTATTGACTTCAGGGGCCAAATATATAGTGGAAGAAAATATATATAGGGATATTTACATAATCTTGTTCAGCTCAGGATTCTCAGATTTTAAAAAGAGAACGCATTAGAGAATATTTAAGATTTTATTTTCTCTTTTCTTTCCTTTCTTTCCTTTTTCCTTTCTTCCTTTCTTCCTTCCTTCCTTCCTTCCTTCCTTCCTTCCTTCCTTCCTTCCTTCCTTCCTTCCTTCCTTCCTTCCTTCTTTCTTTCCTTCTTTCTTCTCTCTCCCTCTATTTCTCTCTCCCTCTCCTTCTCCTTCTCTCTTTTCGTTGATTTCTATTCAGTTTTAATTCCTAGCAACTACATGGATAAGTTTCTTGGCAGCATTTTCAAATGTTATTTGTCTTTTCCTTTTTCCTAGGGCTGACAGAGAGATAATAATAATAATAATAATAATAATAATAATAATAATAATAATAATAATAATACTTTATTGTCATTCTACGTATATACACAGTATTATGTTTATACACATAAATTCCCATAACATCCAGAGACCAGATCCAACATGCACACATACATGACAATCCCCAAACACACCCCCATCTGCCAAAATTCCCTGCTCCCTAAAAACGCACAAGCACCCACAAAACAGACCAAGTAATACTGTCCAACAGCTCACTGAAGGTGGTCCTTAAGTTCATTGTTAAGTGCAATTATAGCTCTGGGATAAAAACTGTTCAGAAAATGTGTAGTTCAAGTTTTAATTGTTCTGTATCTTCTTCCAGAAGGCAACAGTTCACAAAGGTTATAAGCAGTTACTGGTCCATGGTCACACAGCTGGCTTTGGGCCTGAGGCAGGACTAGACCACACAATCTCATGGTTTCTAGCTTTTAATCACTATACCAAAATAGTTCATGATGAACCTTACTTTGAAATTATTTAAGGATGAAAGGACAGAATCCATTGAGAGCCTGAAGTGGCCGCTATAAATGGTTTATATCCTTTGCTATCCACTAGAAAATAAAATATAAAGAAAGTTATATTTCAGGAGGACGATACCTTCCTGTATTTGGCAAAGTTGCATATAAAATGTATTAATGACTAAGTCTGGTAGCACTTTGGATTCCAAGGCAAATAGGTGTATAGGAGGGGTTGCAATCACCTGCAGCTTTTAAAAGCATTAGTATATTTTCTAGGATTGCTTGGCAGATTTCTGGAAAAACATGTTTAGTGTAAGGAATTGTTAATAGATAATAAGCTCATACAACTCTACCATGAGACATTGCACAGTTCTCTTAGATAAAGTTTGATTGGTTTTGATTTTATTTGATTTTATTGACCACCAGTAATCCAGTAATCTCCAAAGTTGCTTTTAAAAAAGAAATAATAAATTGGATAAAGTTGCATAAGAAAGTGTGAATCATAATAAGTATTGCATATGACAAAACATGTCTAATTTTCAGCAGTTTGGAAAAAACACACAGAGAGAATATGATGAAGTAGAATAATGTGTTAATACATGCAGCATTGATGCAGAACAAAGACAGACTGATTCACAATTGCTAACCATTAAATATTCAGAAACTGCATGCTTCATAACTGGATTAAGATAAACACTTAGAAGATTTAAAAATACCAAGCAGAATAGATTGGTTAAATGAGTCAGCTATGAATCAAAGCCTTCACTGCTGTCTTGAATCCGTGTTTGTGTTATCCTGATTTTGACGATAAGTATAATGATCATATGTTTTTAACCTATAGGTAAATGGAACAGTGTTTCCTAGAGCAAGTACTATTTTGAAAATAAAAATTGTCTCCAAGAAATTTGGAATTGTTTCCTTGGAAGCTTTATCTCAAAAGTCTGTTTTTCTTAACTTCAGCATAAATTAACATTATGACACTTGTCTTACCAAACCACATGTGCTGTAGAAAATAAATCACTTTTAAGTCTGGCATGAGGAGGCAAAAACATAACTGAGTTATTTGAGTTTGGTTTATCTTGCTAGAATTTAGATTCACAGACATCTTGTATTAATTTGCTAGAATCTTAAGAGGAACTCTTCAAACACAATAATTTTGACTACAAAATTTGACTAGCAAAATGTCATTTAGTGCATAGTTTGAAAAACATCATTTTAGTATCATGCAAATGTGATCAGCCACTTCACTGATCTGTGCCAGGATTCTCTTTCTGAATATAAACATCTTTGCTTGTTTCATCATTATAGAATTACTCAGTTTGCTTAAACAAGAAATTCTTTTTTATATGTGTTAGGAATATGAAATTCTACTGAAAATTAGGAATAATATCTCAACAACCTTAGAGGGCATATATCTAAGAAAGTGTTTAAAAACTGTATAAATGAGTTGTTTAAACACCATGCTCATTCATGTTCAAAAAGATTTGCATAACAAGTAAGGATCCAAGTCATGGTGGGATTCAAATAATTTAATAACCGGTTTATTACCCTAATGATTTCTTCCAACAACCAGTTCACCAAACTGTTCAGAAAGTTAACAACTGTTTCTCCTGAAGTTGTGTGAACTGGCTGAACCCCAACACTGATCCAAGTCTAGTTTCATCCATTAGGGGCGTATAACATACTTAACCAAACCAGGTTTATTACAAAAGTAGTGGCTGCACTGCATAACTGCTGAAATTCCTTAGCTCTTTTTTTTTTTTTTTTTTGAGGGGGTGATCTTCAAATCCACCTTATTTGTTATATTTTATGGCTCAATGTAGTAACATTTTGTATACATGTTTTATAGTTGACAACATAAAGAAGGGAGGGAGTTTCAAAGAGCAGGCAACAGTATGAAATAAAAAATACATTCCATTCGTATTTTCTTCAGAGACTGATTAGATGGCTGAAGCTTCTGCCGTGAAAAAATCTAATCGGAGAGCATGATTGATGACTCTTGGCTATGGACGTGTTTCGTTGGATGATACACCCAGAAGGGTGAGGGGAAAAGCAGGATCAAGGGTGACAGTGAATTACGTATCTCAGAGTTGGCTACACCCAGGTTAGTGCCGGACGTAGAATGGTAGCTTCAAATAAATCCTCTTTAGTTTTGGGAATGTGGCTCAAGGCTCTTGATTTAACTGGAGTAACTGCCAGAACTCTGACAGTGCAAACTCAACACTGGAGTAACTTAGAGTAACCAAGTTAAGCTTGTCGAACAAACAACAACAGTAAATCTCGAAGATTTGTTAATTCCCTGGAATTAAGACACAGTTATAGCTGAAACACCACATTTAATTTGAGTAGTGAGTACTCATGAAGTTGATGATAAAAGTTTGGGAGGTAATTATAAATATGATTGCTTGAATATATCAACAACTGGAGAATTTAAATTTCAGATTCTTTTTCTGAACATAGCCAAGAATCAACTCATAATGTTCCTTGTAAACTTATTTTTTGTTCTTCCTGGCTTCTTTGGATCCAGGGATTGAATGATATGGACTTTTTGTAGCAAAGCTGTAGAGGTGGTTTCTTGTATCCTTATTTCAGGATGGTTTTTTCAACTTCCCATTCTAGCCATAGCTCCACATATTCACAACTTCTTTCCTATTATCCAAATATTAACCAAGTTTGATAATGTTTGATGCCATGGACTCCTCATACCAGGAGGGAAAGAGGATGGAACTTGCAAAATATTATAGATTATCAGAAATAGAGGTAGCCATTTTGTACTACATCAACAGAAGCTTAGCAAAGGGATCAAGTAATCCCATGACTAACAAACTTAGAGGTGCTGAAGTAAATATATTCATTTGCTATGATTTCTGGTTATCTAAACGTCTTTTCCCCTTTCAATAAATCTAGTTAATAATACACTATGAAAATCTAACTTTCTTAGTTATGAGCCCTGCCAGGGCTGTGACACTTAGCTTTTCAAGATTAGCTAAAATAAAAAATTGGTTTGGATTGATGAATGGATATGAATCCTGATGGCATGCCAGGGATAAGTTATATTACAGAGAATTCATTTTTTTCCAATCAAGTTCTATAAATCCTCACTTAAATCAAAGGATGTAATACTCTGCTACATGCACATGATTATATGAGTCGGTTGGAAGAGTGATAATTTTGATGTTTCTAATATCCTATCAATCATATGCTTCTAACACTCTTATCAATAAAAGAAATGCAAAAGAGCAGAGTTATTTGTCTTTCCTTTTGCCCATTCCTAGGATTGACAGTATGTCCCCTCAACTTTAACAGGATGAGCAAATAAATGTACAGCAGCTCTTAAACTAATAAAACTGATCCGTTTGTGAGGTTATAGAAAAAATTCAAGAGGACTTGGAATGTTCCAACCTTGTGTGAATTATCTCTGCTATAAACCCTTTAGAAATTGGAAGCAAGGAATTCAAAGCTTATGTTTATCATAATAAATTCAAAGATCAAATTCCATTTGTGAGGAGAAAATCCAGGTATATTCTAGACATATAACATGATAAGGCCATTTCCCCCCCTGTAGTTTTCTTGGCAAGGTTTTCCAGAATTGGTTTGTCACTACCTCCTTCCTAGCACTTAGAAAAAGTGATTCGCCCAAGGTCATCCAACTGACTTTGTGCCTACGTTGAGACTTGAACTCATGATTTCCTAGTTTCTATCTGATGCCTTAACCACAACATTAAACTGGTTGTCCAATAAGTCCATAGAACTATTTTATTACAGAAGGGACTAAACCATAATAATTTACTTCCAGTACAGAATTTAACATTTGTATTATAAGCAGTAGATTATATTGCACAGGTGCTATTTTCTTGTCCCCCTGCATCTTTCATAAAATAATTTGGAAAATCCATCCTACTAATTTTACATGTCTTAGGAAAATGAATGTACTGGAAATTTATAATTACAAGTTTTAAATCACAAGGGAAATTGCATGGGTGTGCTGGCAATGTAAAAATGTTGGAAAATAGCCAGTTGATATATTTGGGCAAGCTTGGGCACCAAACTAGGTACAGAAGCTATTTATTCATAAAGCAGTAGCTAAAAATGTTGTGTGTTATTGTTGTAAATTCCGTATGATCAGGAAAGAAAGAGAGAAAACATGTCTTGCCAATTAAACAAAAGCAAGTCTTCCAAGGCAGATGTTTTGAGAGCAAGGAAGGGGACTACATTATTCCTGAACACATATGCATATGTATGTGTGTGTGTGTGTGTGTATGTGTGTGTGTGTGAGTGTATCCGTATCCATATATGTATACAGAATTCTGTAAATGATGAGAAGAACATGGAGACTGTTTTTTCCACATCTCTTATTCTTATATGGGAAATATTTTTGATAGAAATCTAGCTGCAATTAGTAGGGAGGATTCCAAGGAGTATTTAATATTAGACCATTATGAAACCGCCGGAAAAGTGTATGGAATGTTTATCTTCCTTGCTAAAGAAGACTGAGCTTTGCTTATTACAATTTGTTGTTAGTGTTGTGAAAAGTGAGAGTGGCTTATAGCCTATTGATACAGGGAAAAGACAATAGCTTTCTGAACAGGCAGCTGAAGCTATCCAGGAGAGGCAGAGAAGAATGTATCAGAGAATGGAAAGGAGGATGCTTTGGCAGAGGAAAACAAGAATGATATATCTCATAGAAGCAAACAGACGAGGAAGTACTCAATACCAGTGAACACAAGGCATGATAGTGTATCTCTGTCTAGAGGACAACTAACTGGTGCTTGAGCAACCTATGCCACAGAGCACTGCGAATAGTAATTTGAGCTCTCATGGAACAAAGGACTCCAAAAACCTCTCAAGACATAAAACACATATTATAGATGTTGGTGTTTTCTATAAAGGGGAACAAGGCAGATATGAGCAGATATGATATGACATTTTGGGCTTGGACAACTTTGAACTATGCCACCTATGGTAATACTTAAGTGTAGCACACAAAATTATCTGCTACAATGTTCTACCATCAATGACTATTTCAGCTTCAACCACAACAATATAAGAGCACACAACAGATACAAATTCAATGTAAACTGCTTCAAACTTGATTGCAGAAAGTACGACTTCAGAGTGGTCAATGCCTGGAATGCACTACCTGTCTCTATTGTTACATCCTGTAACCCTCACCCCTTTAACCTCAAACTAACCACTATTGACCTTACCCTATTCCTAAAAGGTCTGTAAGGGGTGTGCATAAATGCACCATCATGCCTACCATCCCTGTCCTATTGTCCTCATTTATTCTTACCTATTTCCTGTATCTTATTCATGTTTATACTTATACTTATCTTGTAAGCAATTGACAAATCAAATAAATAAATACATAAAAATGAAATAAACTGTCTTATGGAAGATCACATATAGTATATGAAGAAGAGGTTCAGGGGTGGGTTAATACCGGTTCTATCCGGTTCTATAGAAACTCCTGTTAACTTTCTAAGCAGTTCGGAGAACCGGTAGTTAGAAGCAATCTCTGTTTGTTTTTTCCCACCCTTATTACATTCTTGGCAGACAGCCTAGACTTCCTGTCTCCAGAGCTTCTAAGGCTTTCTTAAAGGGGAAGGGTTGTTTTAAGATTTTTACACTGCTGTTGGGAGGAAATACTTCCCTGGACAATCAGCACTGTGAAGAAATAATTGAATAATAAAGCAAAGCTTTAGTGACAGGGAACCAAGATGAGTGACATCCAGCAAGGCTTCTTGGCTAGCTAGAAGAATAGACATTAAAATGTGAGTTTACATACTCTTTCTCAGTTTTGGTCTAAAACTGGTTTTTGGTGAAGTTTAATCCTGTGTTTATTGATGGGATAATTTTCCCTATTCAGCTTCAACAAGCAACAGCTACTGTTGTGATTTGATTATTTGTAGTGTGTTTGAATTTTTTCTTGCCTCATGGTTTCTTTTTCTCTTTGGGGAGGGGGAGTCTTCCTTCACTGCTTTAATGCTATCTGTCCTTTTGGGGTATACTTTGAGGCAGGATGCAAGCTTGGCACTGATTTTTTTTACTGCCTTTTTGGGGTGGCATGTGACCTTTCCTTAAATCTGGGTGATTTCCTTAGGATATCTTGTGAGGTGAGTGAGACCAGCTGGTATTTTTAAGCATTCAAATGGATTCAAGGATTGCTTTTCCTGGGTATGCTTTTTCTGGAGAGCTTAAATGACCTCTCTGCTAACTTTATGAGCAAGAGTTGGCTGCTTGATAGTTATCACTGCATTTTAAATATTTTCATTCCTCAAGGTGCTCTGGCACCCTGCCTGATTTGTAACTCCGGCTTGTAGGTACAGTGGTACCTCTACTTACGAAAGGGTCTAGTTACGAAAGTTTCAGATTACGAAGCGCATCTTCGAGAAAATATCGTCTCTACTTATGAATATGTTTCAAGATACGAAAGGCTTTGTTGGAAAATGGCGCGTCCGAGCTGCTCTGCCATTGGTTATCTTCCTGGAATCCCATTGGCTAGGAGGGACCTTTGTGTACGCACTGTGCCGCATTCTCAGTCTCATGCTAGCGAAATCCAGCAAAGCACGAAGCAATAACGAAGAATTACTGTCTGAATTTCGGGGGCTTGGAACGGATTAGGGCATTTACAGGTAAAATCTACTTACGGAATTTTCAGGTTACGAAATGGCTTCCGGAACGAATTAATTTCGTAAGTAGAGGTACCACTGTATTTTGAATCTAATGATTGGTATTTAGGGCAGCTTTTTGCAAGCAAAGAAGCTTTTGGTATTTTTGTATAGGTAATCCTTGACTTACAACAGTTCATTTAGTGACCATTCAAAGTAACAATGACACTGAAAAAAAGTGACATGACCATTTTTCACACTTATGACTATTGCAGCATCTCCACTGTCATGAGAGGCCAGGCGAGGAGAAGCACCCCTTGACATGAGTGATGTCGAGTTGGCCACACCCACCCAATCACATGACCACCAAACAACACCCACCAACTAAGCCATGCCCACAGAGCAGGTTGTTAAAAAAACTGAATCCCCCCCTGAAGAGTTACCAAGTTGATTCAGTCCCACTGGCAATTATCCTTCAGCCAAAGATATCTTAAGAGGAAGGGGAAAGAATAAGATGACAATTATTCGATAGATAGAAGGGTAAAACTCAAGAATGGATGTTTTCTTTCATTATTTTTTTAACTTTTCTACACTCTTATTGTATTGCAAAATTCTAATATATGATACTATTTTTAGATGACTCACAGTTGGCTGAATTACCACTCAGAAGAGGGTTTATTAATGGCTCCACCTCACACATCCATAGTGTTTACAGGTGACACAAAACTGTGAAGAATGATTAATATCTTAGATGAAAAAGAAAAGTCTTAAATCAACTTTAAATAAATCTACAAAGGTTTTTGCACTGAAAAAAAAACCAAAATAGAATTAGTAGAAATAAATGAAATATTTTGAATCTGGGTAAGAAAATATAAGGCACAAGCTGAGAATGTGAAAAACCCAGTTTGGCAGTCATACATGTGGAAAAGTTCTAGCTATCCTTGTGAACACCAGTTAAACAGTAGCCATTGATGTAAGTAACTGAAAATAATGCCAAGATTATCTTGGGATCCATTAACAGGAACATAGAGTACAAATCATGAGAAATAACAAATCTCTCATATAAAGAAAATTTGTATAAGATATTTTACAGGTGGCATCTACCCCCGACGAGATTTGCGAGAATGTTTAAGAATAAATCAGATAAATATTGGAAATATCATCAGATACCTGGTTCATATTACCATATGTGATGGACATGTTTGGACGTAACGAAATATTGGATTAAAATCCACACATGGTTGGAAAAAATGATAAAACAACATATAGACTTTAAACCAGATATATTTTTATTGGGAATTATACCGGAAATATACAATAAAGAGCTGAAATATTTGATTGTAAACGTTATAACAGCAGATAGGATTGTATTTGCTAAGAATTGGAAAAATGATAAAATACCTATGCAGGATGAAGTTATTAAGAAAATTATGGACTGTGATGAAATGAGTAAATTGACATTTGAAATTAGAGAACAAGAAGATAAACATTTTTACATGATATGGGATTTGTTTTATCAATGGTTGGACAAGAAAACATGGTAATGTAATAGACTAGACAATTCTGTGATAGAAATTTAATAGATTGATATAAAACATAATATAGACATATATAACCATTGGTTGAAAGTATAACATAAATTTTAAGATAAAATATGATATATCTCATAAAATGATGGAATAAATAGTTTAGTCATGGATGATTAATAACTGATAAATATATCAGCATATGTTAAATTGACAATGTGAAAATTGATATAAACTGTGAGTAATGACTACAAAAGGATAGCACAAAAGATTTGCAACCAACTGACACACTGTATGTATACAAAATGGAAGATGGTTTTATGTTTTTTATGTTTTGTATGTGTATGTTTGTTTTAAAATAAAAATCCTTTAAAAGAGAAATAACTCATCTCTATTTGGACTATATTCTGGCAAGACTGAGCCAAACACTTGCTATGGTGTTGGTGTAATATAAGTATATATGTTGAGTATATATGAGAGCATTTTAACTTACTGCACCTCTGCATGGTTTGCCAGTTGCACAGTGGCAGATAGGACAGCACTCCAGAGGGTTAACATTATTGCCCAGAGGATCATTGGTTGCCTTCTCCCCTCTTGGGAAGAGCTTTGTAGCTCCTGCTGCCTTAAGAAAGTTCAAAACATTCTTAAAGATCCATCTCATCCTGGGAACCCTTTTTTTTTTTTTTGAACTATTACCATCTGGCAGACGATACAGTATAATAAATACAAGGACAAATAGGCTGAAAAACAAATCCTGTCCCAGGGCAGTAACTATATTGAATTCTACTGTATAGTGCAATATTTATGCAATATCAGGGTTTCCAATTCAATTGTATAGAATGCAAATGATGTGTATTTGTGTTTTATTTTTACAGTTATAATGTACACTGAAGATGGCATTTGATTTCGTTGATGAGGTGTAATGACAATAAAGTAAACTAAACTGAAGTAAGAAGGTGATCCCTAAATTATATAGTCAACTATTAGCCAGACATGTGATGGAGTGCTTAGAATCAGCATTTTTCAGGCACTGAAACACATTGGAAGACAACAGTACCTTTGTCGAAGCAATATAAACGAGGGAAGTAAAACACAATTTCAAAAAATCCCTTATCTCTTTGAAAGCTGTAAAAGCTTTGGTCTTGGTCATCCCCCTTCCCAATATTTTATGCAAACATTGTTTTAAAAAAGCCTTTAAACTGTCAAAATGTTTTCTGATCTATATTAACATGTATACCTTAGCATGATTTCATTTGATAAGCTAGGCATAGACATTGTTAATATGGCCTTTTGTAATATATCTTGCTGCTTTATATATAATTTCAAAAGGAAGATACATTCATAAAACTAAAATGTATTAACTTTACCCTCTGTATAACCAATTTACTTCTTGACAAGATGATACTAAATTGTATTGCTTATCTTGAATAGCTTATCTTGTCATTAACTTTAAAGGCTCATAATATGTTCTCTCGTTGATACACAAATGCTGCTTTCCACACAGATGGTATATTTCAAATGAGACTTCATGAATTACTAACCTCATCAAACATCTTCTTCTTACAGGGAAAGTTTTTTCCATCCAGAGGAATTGAGAATAAGGATGTAAAAGGCTCTTTGTGGATTTTCTTTGGGCCAGGTTAGCACTTTCAGTCAAGATAGAACAAATTATTTGGTGGAAAAATATTGATTATATGCAAAATATTGTTAGATATGGGACATATATCCCATATTCCATTATTTGACATATCAAACATATAGTGTTTGGTTCCCATGCCCACACACATGCCCACACCCACACCCACCCACACACACACACATGCACACATACACGCAGAGAGAGAGAGAGAGAGAGAGAGAGAGAGAGAGACACTGGAGGAGAGTTTTACCAAATTGCTTAGTACGAAAATACATCAGGAGTTGAATGTATGTATGTATTGTATGTATGTATGTATGTATGTATGTATGTATGCAGGTCTTGGTGTGTTCGGGTCTTTTCTCGTGTAAGATTGAGACTATCTTGGCAACATTTCAATGAGATCTCACTCGCCATCTTCAGGCTGGTGCTTTCGGCTTTGTGCTTATGCAAGTGAGTGAGTGAGATCTCGTTGAAACGTTGCCAAGACAATTTCAATCTTACACGGGAAAAGATCCGAACACGCCAAGACCTGCATACCTGTACCTGTGAAAATCTATGAAAATATATATATCCTGGGTCTAATCTCCAATACTGAACACTTCAACAAGAGAATAATCAGAGAAGCCATTGAAACAGAGAAATACCCCCATAACATGAATAAACGGGACGATGCTTCCCACCTACCAGACATTTGGAAACTAGCCCTTAGCAACAAACAAGCCCCAGCCATGAAAACCAACACCGGACCCAAAACAATACATGATGCCACCACCAATCTCCCTCACCAGACTCAAACCCAAACCCACCCCATAGACAAAAGGCAACCACCGTCCAGGGACCAGACCATGGCTGCATCACCAGCTGCCACACACCCCGACCCCCAAACCAAGCAAACTGACACATGCCATGAACACATAGCCAGGCCTCAAACTCGGAGCCAAACCAAAACCCGGAACATCACATCACAGCTACCCGCAAAATCTCATCTGCCATCATCAAGCTTGATGAACACAATACACAATCCTGATGATGGCAGATGAGAAAACAAATATATATATCGCTACAACTTTAAAAGCACAACTATAATGATGTGGGAAAATACCCGAACAAAGCTGAATACATACATACATACATGCATACATACACACACACACACACACACACACACACACACACACACACACACACACACACATATGTGTGTGTGTTAGGTTTTTGAGCTGATAAATAATTAAACAAGGGAGATAATTAAATAATTAAACATATATATATATATATATATATATATATATATGTGTGTAAGGTTTTTAAGCTGATAATTTTTAAATAATAAATAAGGGAGACTAGTATAGATCTATTTCGAGCTAGTTAGCTCTCTTCAGCTAGCCATACCCTTACTGGGATTCGAACCAGGGAAGTATTACATGTGAGGCAGTTGTAATTGCCTCTACACCACTGGCTCTCTCCTTATCAGCTCAGGCAGGGGAATAAGTATATACTTTGTATTACAACACCCTGTTAAGCCCCAATTAAGGGAGAAAGCATACTGCTTTCTTTTCTGTCTTTCGGCTCATCACCAGAGACCATACCGACAGAAAGCTATTTGTTTCGTTGCCTTTTGTTTACATGTGTGTAAGGTTTTTAAGCTGATAATTTTTAAATAATAAATAAGGGAGACTAGTATAGATCTATTTCGAGCTAGTTAGCTCTCTTCAGCTAGCCATACCCTTACTGGGATTCGAACCAGGGAAGTATTACATGTGAGGCAGTTGTAATTGCCTCTACACCACTGGCTCTCTCCTTATCAGCTCAGGCAGGGGAATAAGTATATACTTTGTATTACAACACCCTGTTAAGCCCCAATTAAGGGAGAAAGCATACTGCTTTCTTTTCTGTCTTTCGGCTCATCACCAGAGACCATACCGACAGAAAGCTATTTGTTTCGTTGCCTTTTGTTTACATGTGTGTAAGGTTTTTAAGCTGATAATTTTTAAATAATAAATAAGGGAGACTAGTATAGATCTATTTCGAGCTAGTTAGCTCTCTTCAGCTAGCCATACCCTTACTGGGATTCGAACCAGGGAAGTATTACATGTGAGGCAGTTGTAATTGCCTCTACACCACTGACTCTCTCCTTATCAGCTCAGGCAGGGGAATAAGTATATACTTTGTATTACAACACCCTGTTAAGCCCCAATTAAGGGAGAAAGCATACTGCTTTCTTTTCTGTCTTTCGGCTCATCACCAGAGACCATACCGACAGAAAGCTATTTGTTTCGTTGCCTTTTGTTTACATGTGTGTAAGGTTTTTAAGCTGATAATTTTTAAATAATAAATAAGGGAGACTAGTATAGATCTATTTCGAGCTAGTTAGCTCTCTTCAGCTAGCCATACCCTTACTGGGATTCGAACCAGGGAAGTATTACATGTGAGGCAGTTGTAATTGCCTCTACACCACTGGCTCTCTCCTTATCAGCTCAGGCAGGGGAATAAGTATATACTTTGTATTACAACACCCTGTTAAGCCCCAATTAAGGGAGAAAGCATACTGCTTTCTTTTCTGTCTTTCGGCTCATCACCAGAGACCATACCGACAGAAAGCTATTTGTTTCGTTGCCTTTTGTTTACATGTGTGTAAGGTTTTTAAGCTGATAATTTTTAAATAATAAATAAGGGAGACTAGTATAGATCTATTTCGAGCTAGTTAGCTCTCTTCAGCTAGCCATACCCTTACTGGGATTCGAACCAGGGAAGTATTACATGTGAGGCAGTTGTAATTGCCTCTACACCACTGGCTCTCTCCTTATCAGCTCAGGCAGGGGAATAAGTGTATACTTTGTATTACAACACCCTGTTAAGCCCCAATTAAGGGAGAAAGCATACTGCTTTCTTTTCTGTCTTTCGGCTCATCACCAGAGACCATACCGACAGAAAGCTATTTGTTTCGTTGCCTTTTGTTTACATGTGTGTAAGGTTTTTAAGCTGATAATTTTTAAATAATAAATAAGGGAGACTAGTATAGATCTATTTCGAGCTAGTTAGCTCTCTTCAGCTAGCCATACCCTTACTGGGATTCGAACCAGGGAAGTATTACATGTGAGGCAGTTGTAATTGCCTCTACACCACTGGCTCTCTCCTTATCAGCTCAGGCAGGGGAATAAGTATATACTTTGTATTACAACACCCTGTTAAGCCCCAATTAAGGGAGAAAGCATACTGCTTTCTTTTCTGTCTTTCGGCTCATCACCAGAGACCATACCGACAGAAAGCTATTTGTTTCGTTGCCTTTTGTTTACATGTGTGTAAGGTTTTTAAGCTGATAATTTTTAAATAATAAATAAGGGAGACTAGTATAGATCTATTTCGAGCTAGTTAGCTCTCTTCAGCTAGCCATACCCTTACTGGGATTCGAACCAGGGAAGTATTACATGTGAGGCAGTTGTAATTGCCTCTACACCACTGGCTCTCTCCTTATCAGCTCAGGCAGGGGAATAAGTATATACTTTGTATTACAACACCCTGTTAAGCCCCAATTAAGGGAGAAAGCATACTGCTTTCTTTTCTGTCTTTCGGCTCATCACCAGAGACCATACCGACAGAAAGCTATTTGTTTCGTTGCCTTTTGTTTACATGTGTGTAAGGTTTTTAAGCTGATAATTTTTAAATAATAAATAAGGGAGACTAGTATAGATCTATTTCGAGCTAGTTAGCTCTCTTCAGCTAGCCATACCCTTACTGGGATTCGAACCAGGGAAGTATTACATGTGAGGCAGTTGTAATTGCCTCTACACCACTGGCTCTCTCCTTATCAGCTCAGGCAGGGGAATAAGTATATACTTTGTATTACAACACCCTGTTAAGCCCCAATTAAGGGAGAAAGCATACTGCTTTCTTTTCTGTCTTTCGGCTCATCACCAGAGACCATACCGACAGAAAGCTATTTGTTTCGTTGCCTTTTGTTTACATGTGTGTAAGGTTTTTAAGCTGATAATTTTTAAATAATAAATAAGGGAGACTAGTATAGATCTATTTCGAGCTAGTTAGCTCTCTTCAGCTAGCCATACCCTTACTGGGATTCGAACCAGGGAAGTATTACATGTGAGGCAGTTGTAATTGCCTCTACACCACTGGCTCTCTCCTTATCAGCTCAGGCAGGGGAATAAGTATATACTTTGTATTACAACACCCTGTTAAGCCCCAATTAAGGGAGAAAGCATACTGCTTTCTTTTCTGTCTTTCGGCTCATCACCAGAGACCATACCGACAGAAAGCTATTTGTTTCGTTGCCTTTTGTTTACATGTGTGTAAGGTTTTTAAGCTGATAATTTTTAAATAATAAATAAGGGAGACTAGTATAGATCTATTTCGAGCTAGTTAGCTCTCTTCAGCTAGCCATACCCTTACTGGGATTCGAACCAGGGAAGTATTACATGTGAGGCAGTTGTAATTGCCTCTACACCACTGGCTCTCTCCTTATCAGCTCAGGCAGGGGAATAAGTATATACTTTGTATTACAACACCCTGTTAAGCCCCAATTAAGGGAGAAAGCATACTGCTTTCTTTTCTGTCTTTCGGCTCATCACCAGAGACCATACCGACAGAAAGCTATTTGTTTCGTTGCCTTTTGTTTACATGTGTGTAAGGTTTTTAAGCTGATAATTTTTAAATAATAAATAAGGGAGACTAGTATAGATCTATTTCGAGCTAGTTAGCTCTCTTCAGCTAGCCATACCCTTACTGGGATTCGAACCAGGGAAGTATTACATGTGAGGCAGTTGTAATTGCCTCTACACCACTGGCTCTCTCCTTATCAGCTCAGGCAGGGGAATAAGTATATACTTTGTATTACAACACCCTGTTAAGCCCCAATTAAGGGAGAAAGCATACTGCTTTCTTTTCTGTCTTTCGGCTCATCACCAGAGACCATACCGACAGAAAGCTATTTGTTTCGTTGCCTTTTGTTTACATGTGTGTAAGGTTTTTAAGCTGATAATTTTTAAATAATAAATAAGGGAGACTGGTATAGATCTATTTCGAGCTAGTTAGCTCTCTTCAGCTAGCCATACCCTTACTGGGATTCGAACCAGGGAAGTATTACATGTGAGGCAGTTGTAATTGCCTCTACACCACTGGCTCTCTCCTTATCAGCTCAGGCAGGGGAATAAGTATATACTTTGTATTACAACACCCTGTTAAGCCCCAATTAAGGGAGAAAGCATACTGCTTTCTTTTCTGTCTTTCGGCTCATCACCAGAGACCATACCGACAGAAAGCTATTTGTTTCGTTGCCTTTTGTTTACATGTGTGTAAGGTTTTTAAGCTGATAATTTTTAAATAATAAATAAGGGAGACTAGTATAGATCTATTTCGAGCTAGTTAGCTCTCTTCAGCTAGCCATACCCTTACTGGGATTCGAACCAGGGAAGTATTACATGTGAGGCAGTTGTAATTGCCTCTACACCACTGGCTCTCTCCTTATCAGCTCAGGCAGGGGAATAAGTATATACTTTGTATTACAACACCCTGTTAAGCCCCAATTAAGGGAGAAAGCATACTGCTTTCTTTTCTGTCTTTCGGCTCATCACCAGAGACCATACCGACAGAAAGCTATTTGTTTCGTTGCCTTTTGTTTACATGTGTGTAAGGTTTTTAAGCTGATAATTTTTAAATAATAAATAAGGGAGACTAGTATAGATCTATTTCGAGCTAGTTAGCTCTCTTCAGCTAGCCATACCCTTACTGGGATTCGAACCAGGGAAGTATTACATGTGAGGCAGTTGTAATTGCCTCTACACCACTGGCTCTCTCCTTATCAGCTCAGGCAGGGGAATAAGTATATACTTTGTATTACAACACCCTGTTAAGCCCCAATTAAGGGAGAAAGCATACTGCTTTCTTTTCTGTCTTTCGGCTCATCACCAGAGACCATACCGACAGAAAGCTATTTGTTTCGTTGCCTTTTGTTTACATGTGTGTAAGGTTTTTAAGCTGATAATTTTTAAATAATAAATAAGGGAGACTAGTATAGATCTATTTCGAGCTAGTTAGCTCTCTTCAGCTAGCCATACCCTTACTGGGATTCGAACCAGGGAAGTATTACATGTGAGGCAGTTGTAATTGCCTCTACACCACTGGCTCTCTCCTTATCAGCTCAGGCAGGGGAATAAGTATATACTTTGTATTACAACACCCTGTTAAGCCCCAATTAAGGGAGAAAGCATACTGCTTTCTTTTCTGTCTTTCGGCTCATCACCAGAGACCATACCGACAGAAAGCTATTTGTTTCGTTGCCTTTTGTTTACATGTGTGTAAGGTTTTTAAGCTGATAATTTTTAAATAATAAATAAGGGAGACTAGTATAGATCTATTTCGAGCTAGTTAGCTCTCTTCAGCTAGCCATACCCTTACTGGGATTCGAACCAGGGAAGTATTACATGTGAGGCAGTTGTAATTGCCTCTACACCACTGGCTCTCTCCTTATCAGCTCAGGCAGGGGAATAAGTATATACTTTGTATTACAACACCCTGTTAAGCCCCAATTAAGGGAGAAAGCATACTGCTTTCTTTTCTGTCTTTCGGCTCATCACCAGAGACCATACCGACAGAAAGCTATTTGTTTCGTTGCCTTTTGTTTACATGTGTGTAAGGTTTTTAAGCTGATAATTTTTAAATAATAAATAAGGGAGACTAGTATAGATCTATTTCGAGCTAGTTAGCTCTCTTCAGCTAGCCATACCCTTACTGGGATTCGAACCAGGGAAGTATTACATGTGAGGCAGTTGTAATTGCCTCTACACCACTGGCTCTCTCCTTATCAGCTCAGGCAGGGGAATAAGTATATACTTTGTATTACAACACCCTGTTAAGCCCCAATTAAGGGAGAAAGCATACTGCTTTCTTTTCTGTCTTTCGGCTCATCACCAGAGACCATACCGACAGAAAGCTATTTGTTTCGTTGCCTTTTGTTTACATGTGTGTAAGGTTTTTAAGCTGATAATTTTTAAATAATAAATAAGGGAGACTGGTATAGATCTATTTCGAGCTAGTTAGCTCTCTTCAGCTAGCCATACCCTTACTGGGATTCGAACCAGGGAAGTATTACATGTGAGGCAGTTGTAATTGCCTCTACACCACTGGCTCTCTCCTTATCAGCTCAGGCAGGGGAATAAGTATATACTTTGTATTACAACACCCTGTTAAGCCCCAATTAAGGGAGAAAGCATACTGCTTTCTTTTCTGTCTTTCGGCTCATCACCAGAGACCATACCGACAGAAAGCTATTTGTTTCGTTGCCTTTTGTTTACATGTGTGTAAGGTTTTTAAGCTGATAATTTTTAAATAATAAATAAGGGAGACTAGTATAGATCTATTTCGAGCTAGTTAGCTCTCTTCAGCTAGCCATACCCTTACTGGGATTCGAACCAGGGAAGTATTACATGTGAGGCAGTTGTAATTGCCTCTACACCACTGGCTCTCTCCTTATCAGCTCAGGCAGGGGAATAAGTATATACTTTGTATTACAACACCCTGTTAAGCCCCAATTAAGGGAGAAAGCATACTGCTTTCTTTTCTGTCTTTCGGCTCATCACCAGAGACCATACCGACAGAAAGCTATTTGTTTCGTTGCCTTTTGTTTACATGTGTGTAAGGTTTTTAAGCTGATAATTTTTAAATAATAAATAAGGGAGACTAGTATAGATCTATTTCGAGCTAGTTAGCTCTCTTCAGCTAGCCATACCCTTACTGGGATTCGAACCAGGGAAGTATTACATGTGAGGCAGTTGTAATTGCCTCTACACCACTGGCTCTCTCCTTATCAGCTCAGGCAGGGGAATAAGTATATACTTTGTATTACAACACCCTGTTAAGCCCCAATTAAGGGAGAAAGCATACTGCTTTCTTTTCTGTCTTTCGGCTCATCACCAGAGACCATACCGACAGAAAGCTATTTGTTTCGTTGCCTTTTGTTTACATGTGTGTAAGGTTTTTAAGCTGATAATTTTTAAATAATAAATAAGGGAGACTAGTATAGATCTATTTCGAGCTAGTTAGCTCTCTTCAGCTAGCCATACCCTTACTGGGATTCGAACCAGGGAAGTATTACATGTGAGGCAGTTGTAATTGCCTCTACACCACTGGCTCTCTCCTTATCAGCTCAGGCAGGGGAATAAGTATATACTTTGTATTACAACACCCTGTTAAGCCCCAATTAAGGGAGAAAGCATACTGCTTTCTTTTCTGTCTTTCGGCTCATCTCCAGAGACCATACCGACAGAAAGCTATTTGTTTCGTTGCCTTTTGTTTACATGTGTGTAAGGTTTTTAAGCTGATAATTTTTAAATAATAAATAAGGGAGACTAGTATAGATCTATTTCGAGCTAGTTAGCTCTCTTCAGCTAGCCATACCCTTACTGGGATTCGAACCAGGGAAGTATTACATGTGAGGCAGTTGTAATTGTAATCATGTGAGTGTTGTAATACAAAGTATATACTTATTCCCCTGCCTGAGCTGATAAGGAGAGAGCCAGTGGTGTAGAGGCAATTACAACTGCCTCACATGTAATACTTCCCTGGTTCGAATCCCAGTAAGGGTATGGCTAGCTGAAGAGAGCTAACTAGCTCGAAATAGATCTATACTAGTCTCCCTTATTTATTATTTAAAAATTATCAGCTTAAAAACCTTACACACATGTAAACAAAAGGCAACGAAACAAATAGCTTTCTGTCGGTATGGTCTCTGGTGATGAGCCGAAAGACAGAAAAGAAAGCAGTATGCTTTCTCCCTTAATTGGGGCTTAACAGGGTGTTGTAATACAAAGTATATACTTATTCCCCTGCCTGAGCTGATAAGGAGAGAGCCAGTGGTGTAGAGGCAATTACAACTGCCTCACATGTAATACTTCCCTGGTTCGAATCCCAGTAAGGGTATGGCTAGCTGAAGAGAGCTAACTAGCTCGAAATAGATCTATACTAGTCTCCCTTATTTATTATTTAAAAATTATCAGCTTAAAAACCTTACACACATGTAAACAAAAGGCAACGAAACAAATAGCTTTCTGTCGGTATGGTCTCTGGTGATGAGCCGAAAGACAGAAAAGAAAGCAGTATGCTTTCTCCCTTAATTGGGGCTTAACAGGGTGTTGTAATACAAAGTATATACTTATTCCCCTGCCTGAGCTGATAAGGAGAGAGCCAGTGGTGTAGAGGCAATTACAACTGCCTCACATGTAATACTTCCCTGGTTCGAATCCCAGTAAGGGTATGGCTAGCTGAAGAGAGCTAACTAGCTCGAAATAGATCTATACTAGTCTCCCTTATTTATTATTTAAAAATTATCAGCTTAAAAACCTTACACACATGTAAACAAAAGGCAACGAAACAAATAGCTTTCTGTCGGTATGGTCTCTGGTGATGAGCCGAAAGACAGAAAAGAAAGCAGTATGCTTTCTCCCTTAATTGGGGCTTAACAGGGTGTTGTAATACAAAGTATATACTTATTCCCCTGCCTGAGCTGATAAGGAGAGAGCCAGTGGTGTAGAGGCAATTACAACTGCCTCACATGTAATACTTCCCTGGTTCGAATCCCAGTAAGGGTATGGCTAGCTGAAGAGAGCTAACTAGCTCGAAATAGATCTATACTAGTCTCCCTTATTTATTATTTAAAAATTATCAGCTTAAAAACCTTACACACATGTAAACAAAAGGCAACGAAACAAATAGCTTTCTGTCGGTATGGTCTCTGGAGATGAGCCGAAAGACAGAAAAGAAAGCAGTATGCTTTCTCCCTTAATTGGGGCTTAACAGGGTGTTGTAATACAAAGTATATACTTATTCCCCTGCCTGAGCTGATAAGGAGAGAGCCAGTGGTGTAGAGGCAATTACAACTGCCTCACATGTAATACTTCCCTGGTTCGAATCCCAGTAAGGGTATGGCTAGCTGAAGAGAGCTAACTAGCTCGAAATAGATCTATACTAGTCTCCCTTATTTATTATTTAAAAATTATCAGCTTAAAAACCTTACACACATGTAAACAAAAGGCAACGAAACAAATAGCTTTCTGTCGGTATGGTCTCTGGTGATGAGCCGAAAGACAGAAAAGAAAGCAGTATGCTTTCTCCCTTAATTGGGGCTTAACAGGGTGTTGTAATACAAAGTATATACTTATTCCCCTGCCTGAGCTGATAAGGAGAGAGCCAGTGGTGTAGAGGCAATTACAACTGCCTCACATGTAATACTTCCCTGGTTCGAATCCCAGTAAGGGTATGGCTAGCTGAAGAGAGTTAACTAGCTCGAAATAGATCTATACTAGTCTCCCTTATTTATTATTTAAAAATTATCAGCTTAAAAACCTTACACACATGTAAACAAAAGGCAACGAAACAAATAGCTTTCTGTCGGTATGGTCTCTGGTGATGAGCCGAAAGACAGAAAAGAAAGCAGTATGCTTTCTCCCTTAATTGGGGCTTAACAGGGTGTTGTAATACAAAGTATATATATATATATACTTTGTATTACAACACCCTGTTAAGCCCCAATTAAGGGAGAAAGCATACAGCTTTCTTTTCTGTCTTTCGGCTCATCACCAGAGACCATACCGACAGAAAGCTATTTGTTTCGTTGTCTTTTCTTTACATGTGTGTAAGGTTTTTAAGCTGATAATTTTTTAAATAATAAATAAGGGAGACTAGTATAGATCTATTTCGAGCTAGTTAGCTCTCTTCAGCTAGCCATACCCTTACTGGGATTCGAACCATTACTGTAATACTTCCCTGGTTCGAATCCCAGGGATTCGATTTATGAATCCCTAACATAAAGGACACCAGACCCACACCCACGAAGGCCACACAAGAAACTACCACCACACTTCCACGCAGAAAGCAGACTCACACCCACACAGAAGATGAAACATGACCACGGACCAGAAGCCGTACCACAGCTGCATCACTACCTGCTTCAAACCCCCCCAACCCATACATGAAGGGAACTGATGCCCACCATGAAGATGTGACACGACCACGAACGCAAAGCCAAACAATAGGATCACAGCTCACCAGCTCAAATCCCCCAGCAACTGAGACTAACCGGAGTACAACCAAACCCCCACCAGAACAGAACACACCCCCAGCCAATCAGAACACAGCCAACCCCCCAACCAATCAGAACACAGCCAAACCCCCAACCAATCAGAACACACCCCCACCCAATCAGAACACAGCCAAGCCCCCACCCAATCAAGTCACACCCCCACTAGTAGTTAAAAGGAAGAAGCAGCTGCAAGCTCACATCACTCTGAGAAGCACAAGGCCGAAGACAGAAGCCTGAAGATGATGAATGAGACTTCATCGAAACGTCGCCTAAATATTTCCAACTCTACGCGGGAGAAAACCCGAAGAACCAAAGATCTATATATATATATATATATATATATATGATAAATGCCATGTCAGATTGGTTGGGCTAACAGAGTTGTAGAAGTTTATAACATTTTGGACCAGTTTTCCTAATGGGGAGGAATATTATTGCTGAAATATATTTAGCAGTATTCAACTAGGGGAGACAATTTATGTATAATTTTTTTTGAATGCACATTTTTCCCATATCTTGTTAAAACTTTGCTTTTGTCTGGAGTTTGTATTTTAACACTGTGAATAAAATATATTAAAAAAAAACCACATTGACAAAACAAAACCAAAACCAAAGAAACTGGAAATTTGTCCAACAAACAATGATTTTCCCAAAGTTGACTCTATTCATTATTAGATCCATTGATTTTCAACTTGTAGGACCGGTACTCCCAATATATCACAAACTGATTCTGCCTATTAGCTTTCACATTTATGTAAATACATTTTTCAAATTAAATTTAGGAAGGATGATATGATGTTGACAACACTGCTTTTAAGCCATTGTTATTAATATCTTAGTTTATCCTAGATATTTATCCAACTGTATTTAGCCCTTTTCTTCAGCACCATTTTTGCATTCAGTCTCTCAACTGAAAGCATATTTGGTAGTGCACAACAACTACCAGAAAAGTGTGAGTCATATCCATAATTTATTATCCTAACTCTGGGAGACCTACATTCCCAGTCAGCAACAAGTATCCCTGCAAAATACCAAAATCTGGGGAAAATAATCAAGAGAAAAATATACAGAGTTTATTTTCTGTGGTGCCAGGAAAGTTGTGATGGACTTGTTATGTCTAGGGAAAGGATCAATACCAAAGTTCTCATTTTTTTCAGAGAAAAAAAACCTGTGTTCATCATTAAAACTTAATAATCAGTATAGTGTTGAAATGGGCAATTTTTGGTGGTCAGTATCCACATTTTTTTAGTTCTGCAATGGGCAAATTCATTATTCTTAATGGAAAAGCAGTGTCAGATGTGAATGAAACCACAATATATTTATTTTATTTTACTTTTGATTAATTTCTTTTATTTATTTATTTATTTTTCTTTACTTCCTCTTTTATTGCTTCGGGTGTCAAGAGAGATACAAAGTTCTGCTTCTAGCTTTTCTGGCCACCTCAACCATTGTTATCTGGTGCTGTTCTATTCTAATATGTCTTTCCATCTTCTTCTGTATCTGCCTCATGTTTTTTACCTTCTCCTCTCAGTTCGTATATGTCCTGTACAATATGGAATCCCAAGACATAAATAAATAGTGTTTATTTATAAATTTATTTATTTACTTATTTATTTATGTGTTTCCTAAAGATTTCAGCAAGAATTCAGCAAGTGGGCAGGTGGGTGCTTTTTTAAAAACTGGGATGTTGTTTGTAATACATTGCAGTTCCCCCCTGCTTCTTGGCACTGATGTTCAAGAACAACAGCAACAATTTCCTCGGCAGGCATAATGCAAAACAACACAAAACAACCAAACAATGAATATCCCAAAGAAATCCAATAAAATTAGTTCCAAATCACAAGCAAACAATGTTAATGCTAATGCAATTAACAACAAAAAATATTTTTGTTCTTTTCTTGCAATTACCAAATGTGTATAGAGTGAGTAACTGAAAGAAAGCAATGTTTAAAGAATCATAAAACAAAAACAAAACAAAGAAACAAAAAACAGAACTGTAGGGAGAAGTATGAAGAAACAGATATTGGAGAGTATGTAACCTGATATTTCTAAACACAAGTGCCAGCAGTTTACTGAAACTTGAGAACAACATGGAAGTTCCAAAATAGCCTGGAACATGTCCATATTCTTGTCTATATTCAGCTAAAGCAGTGGGAGAAAAACCAAGAAGGAATGCTAGTGAGAGATTTCTTTACAGGTGCCTACAAATTAACAAAGCATCACATACCAATAGAGCTTAGTAACCGCAGGAGAACAATAGTATTAGAAGTTGTGATAGGTAATCAGAGCATTCAAAGGAAGAATATAAAAGTTAATCAAAATAAGATCCATGACAGATCTCTGCAGAGAAGAGGTTACAAAAGGAAATTCTTAGGACTGAAGTCCGCACTCTGAAAAAGAGTGTAAAAATTAAGAGTAAAACCAAGTACACTAAAAAAATGACTAAAAATTAGGTAACAATATTTAGACAAAATATCTGATGGTGAAAATTTATCATATCACAAAGGGATCAACAGTGATATAAGATTTGGAAGTTTTTTTAAAAAGAAAATATTCTTTAAAAACAAAAAATTACAAAAGTCTCATTTCCATTAACAGTTATTGTGTCATTGTATATACATGTTTCTTATTTTGTGACTATGCATTATTTTTATCCTTATCCTTCACCCATTCGTACCACCTCTCCCATGTCGCATAGTATTCTCGGTCTTCTTTGCCTTTCAGTTCCAGAGTGAATTTATCTAGTTCAGCACAGTCCATTATTTTTTGAATCAAAACTTCATCTGGTGGTATTTTATCACTCTTCCAATTTTGTGCTAACGTGATTCTTGCTGCAGTTAAGATGTGTACAATAAGGTATCTTTTATCTTTACTCAAATTCCCTTTAATCATACCTAATAAAAATGTTTCTAGAACTATACCGCCTTCAGTTCGATCTAAGTATAGTACATAAAATTATATATTGCAATGTCCTACCTGTCAATGAATACTTCAACTTCAACCACAACAATACAAGAGCACACAATAGATACAAACTCAAGGTAAACTGCACCAAACTCGATTGCAGGAAATACGATTTCAGCAACGGAGTGGTCAACGTCTGGAATACTCTACCTGACTCTGTGGTTTCTTCTCCAAACCCCAAAAACTTTAACCTTAGACTGTCTACTATTGACCTCACCCCTTTCCTAAGAGATCTGTAAGGGGCGTGCATAAGCACACCAATGTGCCAACCGTCCCTATCCTATTATTTATTTTTTCTTATTCGTATCCATTTCATGTATTCATAGCCATGTTTACTTATACCTAATAATCGCTTGACAAAATAAAATAAATAAATGCTTTTTCATGCATGAATATATGTGGAGCAGAGAAAAATGTGCAATCTCTTTTGGAGTTATTGGTGGCTATGTATGTCTCTTTCTGCACCTCATTTTCACCCCCATGAACATAATAGAAGAAACAAATACCTTTGAAATATACAGATGGTTTATCATACTTTCTTCTGTGTAGTCATGACAGCTTTGTTTTAAAGGCCAATGTGTGAACTGGTGAATAGCTTTATTCATTTCATGATTCATGATGAATACTATATTATTCTAACAGCATTCTCCAATCATTTATAATTCAAGGAAGATAAAATGAATAGTCTGAATGTATGCTTTTAGCTGATTATCCTCTAAAGCACAAAAGAGATTCATGAACAGCATAAATATAAAGACAAGCCAATGTTATTTAATAGCATCCATAAGAGTAACACCTGAATTTCTGTCAGAATCAAAACAGTGTGGTTTTGAATTGCAGTTGTTCACCTAAGATCCTTCTGGATTTGGTTTCATTCCAAGACTACAGGATCAAATAAAATAAGCTGGAGGTGGCAAAGGATGGAAGAAAAACATTCAAAAAGATATTTTTAGTTTCCCCCCCAAATAACTCAAGAATAGGAATAGTGTTTCAGAGCAATTACAGTAAATTAAATTACGCAAGATTTAAAAAGATGTTGAAAAGTAGTGAAAGTAATAAAACCCAAAACTTTCTTGATTAGGATTTATCATGATAGCAAAAATGAAAAATACTAAACAATTTCAACTTTTTTTATAGGGACCAAGATTTCATATTTTCAAGATTCAAAAGAAATTGATAGCCTTGCATTTCCTAACCTTAAATTATATTTTTGTACTGTCTGTCTTTCATGAGTTACATAATGAAGAAAATTCCAAAATAATAGAATATTATGAGCCATGATGGCACAGTGGTTAGAGTGTGGTACTGCAGGCTACTTCTGCTGACTGCTGGCTTCCTGCAATTTGGCAGTTTCAAATCTCACCAGGCTCAAGGTTGACTCAGCCTTCCATCCTTCTGAGGTGGGAAAAATGAGAATCCAAATTGTTGGGGGCAATATGCTGACTCTGTAAACTCTTAGAGAGAGCTGTAAAAGCACTGTGAAGTGGTATATAAATCTAAATACTAGTGCTATTTCTATATTAATCAAAGAAGGAGCTTAGGCAACAGATTTCATGAGTACTTATTGCATAAGGAAACAAATAAAGAAAATAATTTTAAAAGACTTATTATAGGACAATGCCTGCTAAGTACACGGAATCTTTTAAAAGCAAAGGTAAATCTAGTAACTTCACCATTATATTCACCTGCAGTTGCCTTTTGCTCTGCAGGTACAGTAAAAAAAGATTAATTGTATTTTCCAATATGTACATAAGTAATTAGTTCCTTACAGAATATCTCCTGCAATAAATAAATTGCAATCACATTCTGAAAGGTTCAAAATGGTGGTTTTCACTAGTGTTTTCCCCTCTCCTTGCTCCTTGTCTATGCTGGGAGACATGGACCCTTTCCTGGCACTTTGCTTAATGACCTGTGCAGTCACTTAACAATTGCAACTGAGAGAGCTAGGACTGTGGACATTAAAGGAAGTGGTCATGTGGTCTAGCTTAACAATCACTTTACTCAATAACTGAAGTGCCAGGAAAGGGTCCATTTCTGGGCCCAACTATGATTGTTAGTAGAGGATTATTTGTATAAGTTAGTTTGTGTGTTTGTGTATTCATATTTCCCTACAGAGCAGCATAGGTTTCTCCCACATAATCTATCTGTAAAGAAATCAAATTAGTACAAGGCATATTTATGACTCACAAATCAAGAGCTTTTTGAAGTGATACTAAACAGTTTAATAAAAATACAAAGTGAGTTAAGACTTCAAAGAAATGCTGTAATAAATCAAGATTAATCCAGAGTTCTCTGTTGTTCAGTGTAAAAGTTCGTGTTAATGTAACATTGATTTAAAATGTGCAGAAGCTCAGAAGTTATAAAGGGTTAAATTTTAACCATGTGCCTCACTTAACTTGTGCTTTATAATTTATACCATTGTTTTAAGATTCTCAGAAACACCTTGGAAGGGGGACTTGCTGGCAGAGAATCTGGTGAACATTAAGATTCCCGGAGCAGTTATTCAATCAAAACCAAAACAATAAAGCATCATAAACAGTCTATATCAGAGGTGGTATTCAGCCAGTTCAGACCAGTTCTGGAGAACTGGTAGTGGAAATTTTGAGTAGTTCAGAGAACCGGTAAATACCACCTGTGACTGACCCTGCCCCCATCTATTCTCTGCTCCTGAGTCCCAGCTGATTGGCTGGGTCTTCTTTGGTTGCCCTGCACAGGAGAACGGAGCTGGAAAGCAGGTTAGTGGGGTGGGGAGGGAATGGGGTTTTTACAGTATCCTTTGCCTGCCATGCTCACCAAGCCACGTCCACCAAGCCACTCAATGCCTACCAAGCCATACCCATAGAACCAGTAGTAAAAAAAAATTGTATACCACCACTGGTCTATATTTTGTTACTAGTATTGATCTAAGAAGTTCAAAACATTTTATTTTGGTCATTGAACAGACTACAATAACTTAGCATAATAAGATTGATAAAATAAAATTAATGAGATAAAAGAGAATTGAGTGTAAAATAAGGCAAATAAAAGCAAATAAAAATATAATCAAATTGAACTGTTCCTGTTAAGGTCCTGACAGATCTTGCCAGCTATTAAACAGAATTTAGTGCCATTATAAGATAGTACATCATTCTGATCAGCTAAGAGATAACTAAGGTAAAAAGAATTAGTGCAATCTGGGATTTGAGGTAATAAAGTTATAATAAATTTGTGTCACAATCTGCAATAAGATTGACAACAGAGAAGTGTGTGGGCTCCTTTTTCAAATGCTCCTGATTTACAGTGACAAAGTAGCTCATTATACGGTATTTAGTGAAATCTCTCTTCCAGAACTATAATTTGAAAAGCATTGAGATGTGCAAATGTAAGAGCTTTTTGATTGAAATATTTGTCTGGTTTATGTCTGGTGACTTGATCACCTAAACAGACATCAGCAGGGATTCAATTGTTCTTAATCTGTTGTTCCATATCAAACAGCCATGATCTGATGTTCCTCTTGGCTGAGTTGTATTCCTTTATATTCAAAACCGGGTTTTATAATAGCAAGTAGAAATTGAGCACTAAAAAGCAGTAAAAGGAATGGATGATCAATACTGACATTTTGAGTGATAGAATCCATACAGATGCATCATCTTCTCCTTGGTGCCTTGAATATTATCCAACCTGTTTGAAACAGGTTCAAAGCAGAACTTCTTTCAGATCATTCCATACATAGTCCCAATCTTTATTAATATTTAAGAAAGAATACGGTTTACGTGGTTTTTAACAAAAATGTAAGTTCAACTGTTAACTATCCCATTGTAAATTTCTTGAAAAGTATAACTATAAAATTAAGAGTTTTCATATATGTATTGATCATTATTTGGGGGGTTCATGAACATACAATGTGAAAAGGGTGTAAGTACAGCTGTCCATTTAAATTGGGATCTTGATTCATTTGGGTTGTGAATTATATAGAAGCTTACTGTATACTCGAGCTGGCATGAGCAAATTTTTCTTTAACACCTGATCATATGAAGGATTTAGGTATTATAGAAATAGCTCTATTTCCATCCCATTTTTCTATTGAGCCCCCTAGATATGTAGCTGGATGGCAAAAAAAATATCTAGATTGATCTAGAAAAAGGAAAGGTAAAAGCTATTTAAGAGACTGCAGTTGGCTCCCAATGTTTGCCCATGATATTTTGAAGAACCAAAAACAATCATCAGATCTTCTCTTGGCTATTTGGTAGTGAATCCCAACCCCCTAACTAAAACTGACGCAGCTTTTGGGACAGCTGTTCTAGTCAATCCTAGACCTTACTTTTGTTTATTGTATTTCTTATTGATTATTTAGCACATGATTAGAACATGACAGAAGAGAAGTAAACATATACACACAATCCATGTAATTACAGTGGAGCCTCGGGTTGCGACTGTAATCCGTTTCAGGATTTCGGTTGCAACCCGATTTGGTCATGACTGAAAGCATGACTGTCCATACATGCATGGACAACCCACCCCCCAAAAAAATGGCTCTGAAGGGAAAATCAGCCTGGAAAGGAAATCTTTCCGTGCCGATTTTGTTCACCATCCAATTTTTGAATCGTGACCTGATTCAAAAATTGGGTGGATTTTTTGTTCATCACCCGAGGTTCCACTGTATATACAAAATGTCTGCAGGGGAATGACAGTGGTCTCATAACTTGATGTCCAGCTATCTAGGTGATAGGCTCTGGCATTTTATAGATCTTCTAGGGAACCAGAGAATACATGTCTGCTCTGAATTCTTGTCTTTCCTTTCCCCCACTGGTCTTCTTCCCCTCTTTTCCACATTGCCTTAGGTGTGAAATTAGTTTTCTTGAAGTTGCTTACGAAGTTTCCATATTTTTCTTTTCGATGACTTCTTAAGCTTTACTTTTTTAAAAAAAATGTCTCCAATACAAAGTCATTTGAACTCTTTTTTTAAAAAAATAAGAAACAGCAGCAAAATCCACTACTCTCTTGTTGGAATGTTCACTTCAAAAGTGTTTCAGTGTTTTACCTAATTTTTATATCATCTTTGCATAGCTTTATTTTCCCCTTCTCTGTTTGTGTCACATTGATGCTCAGATTGTGAACCTTTGGGCAGAAAGTTGATTTTTTTTTAAATTCTCTGGGAAGGGCTTTGTTTGCTTTATGTGCTGTATAAACCTTTCAGGTCAGGGGTAGCTCTGATTTATTTTCCAGAAGGACTTCCTACAAGGGGGGCATGGCAGAGTGGGCATGGCCAGCTCACCGTCACTTGGCAGTGCTGTGGTGGCCCGAGCGCTCTGCCAGCAAAAACCAGCTCCCAAAGTCCGTTTTTGTCTGTAATGGCCTGCAACTCCCTGTAAGTGACAATGGAGGAGGGCCACATGCTTTCAGTTGCAGTGGCTTCTTGCAACCTTCTGCCAGCAAAAATGGAGCTGGGGAGGGCTGCCTGCGGTCGTCCCGAGCTCTGTTTTTGCTGTCAAAGACACAGTGGGGCTGTCCTTTGCTGGTTTCAAGATGGCTCCATGGGCCAGATCTAAGCACTCCACGTACCGAATCCAGCCCACGGGCCTTGGGTTTGAACCCCTGCCTTAGAGCATGAGAACCTATACCAAACTATTTGTGCAGTACACAGTGAAAATATTTTTCCCCCTTATTGCATGTGAAGCACCAAAGAGTACAAATTCTGATTTCACAAATAGTATGCAGGGCCATCAGTTGCTTGGAGAGAAATATTATTTTTCTGCTCTCTCGCACTGAAGGAAATACATTAGGATCACCCTGCTGAACTTGCAACCTCCAAAAGCACTTTTTCTTCTTTCTCTTGCTCTTTCTAGATAACTACTATGTTTGCTTTGTGGACAGGTTTTCCATAATTCATCTATCTCTTAGATTAATAGAACTCTCTGTAAAAGCTGCTTCTTTTAAAGGACCAATAATTCCATTCCATTATTAACCTCCTCTCCTAATTCTGCTTTTGAAACAGTGTTATTGTTCAAAGCCAAGATTTTATATACCAATGATGAATGTTCAAGATGAGATTAACTTATCTTATTAATTGTGTATATCTCCTAAAGGAGTAATGTAGGTTTGGAGACCAAACAGGATATCTATGATTAGAAAAACACTAATCATCATCAGCAAGTGCAGTGTTTAATATTATTTGTTTGCTTAATAGAAATATATCAGAAGTGGTATTCAACAGATTCTGACCAGTACTGAAGAACTGGCAGCAGAAATTTTGAGTAGTTCAGAGAACCAGCAAATACCACCTTTGACTGGGCCCACCCCATCTATTCTCTGCCCTCCCCAGTCCCAGCTGATCAGCTGGGTCTTCTTTTGATGCCCTACACAGGAGAATGGAGCTGGAAAGCAGATTAGTGGGGTGGGGAGGGAATGGAGATTTTACAGTATCCTTCCCCTGCCATGTCCACCAAGCCACACCTGCCACACCATGTCACACCCACCAAGCCACGCCCACAGAATCATTAGTAAAACAATTTGAATCCCACCACTGAAATGTATCATGTGTTTCCTCCACTTTCTGAAGAGTTCTGAATAGCAGTTCTTCCTTAAGTTTTTTTCCTACAACATCGTATCTTTGAGTAGGTTGGACTACAAATGATTGACCCAAACTCATACAGTGAACGCCATGCATGAAAGTTGATTTCTCTATTCAACTACTATATCATATTAATAAAATCATAATTCATTTGGGCAAAATCCAATGTCTATGGAGATTGTCAGACATCCAGGTCATGGTTGTCTACCACAATGGGTTCCAGATATCTCCTTGAATCTTTAATGAGAAGAATGATTACGCGTTGCAATGAATTGGGGCAGGGGGGCATGTGGTACATTAAATCCTGTCATCCTAAAGGTGCTTTTTCAAGAGGCAACTGGACTTTATGGTTTTTTTTTTAAGATGTCTTGCTTCTCATCTGAGAACTGCAGAAGCTTCTTGGATGAGAAGTAAGGAGATATCTGGAACCCTTTGTGGTATCAAAGTAGGGTTTTTTTGACAATTTTGGACATTTTTCATCACCTAAATAACAAAAAGTGGACTGGGAGAAGTAAGTGACATAAGTAAATTTTATTAATGTAAAATACAACAGGAAAAACATGTAAAAGTGACTAACCATAGTACCTTCAATAGTAGAGTGAATCTATTTATCTGGTGATATGTAAGATTATTCAGCCATAATGGTGGTGATCTAAAGCCCTCCTAGCCAGATCTGCTCCTGGTCTTCAAGCAGAAGCTGAGAGACCAGGAAGATTCACAGACTTAGCATTGGGTCTGTCTGAGGCAAAGCAGCTCCATCCAGAACCAGAGATGGGAGAATCTTGACTCCAGGGAGACCAAATATCCACAGCCAGTTCAACTTTCTAGGGTTGTATGGAGCCTGTTTTGCCCCATCCAGTCTCCAACAATCCACATTACATATTCTGATATTAACACAGTTGAGAAAGTCCAGAAATATTTCACAAGAAGAGTTCTCCACTCCTCTACTCATTGCAGAATACCTTATGCCACTAGATTCAAAATTCTAGACCTAGAAAACCTTGAATTATGTGGTCTTCGGTCTGATCTAAGTATAGTATATAAAATCATAAATTGCAATGTCCTACCTGTCAATGAATACTTCAGCTTCAACCATATCAACACAAGAATAAACAATAGATACAAATTCAAGGTTAACCGCACCAAACTTGATTGCAGGAAATACGACTTCAGCAACAGAGTGGTCAATGTCTGGAATACTCTACCTGACTCTGTGGTTTCTTCCCCAAAGCCCCAAAACTTTAACCTTAGACTGTCTACTATTGACCTCACCCCTTTCCAAAGAGGTCTGTAGGGGGTGTGCATAAGTGCACCAACGTGCCTACCGACCCTGTCCTATTGTTTCTTTTATATATTTTTTTATTTTTCTTATATGTATCCATGTATTCATAACTATGTTTTACTAATACCTATTATCTTGTAAGCAACTGACAAATAAATAAATAAATAAATAAATTCCACAGACACTGAGATAAGACATCCATGATATCATTCAAGGGTAAAGATATAAATATGGATGTTATTTGCATACTGTTGATATTTCACCCCAAATTGATATGCTATTCTGTTGAATAAAACAACAGGAAAAAAATATAAAAGTCTGTAGAGATTCTCAGTCATCCACGTCATGGATGTCCTAAAGGTGCTTTTTCAGGATGCAACTGGACTTTCTTTAATTTTTCTTTTTAAGATGTTTCACTTCTCATCGAAGAAGCTTATTCAGCTCTGACAGGATCCTTCCATTCCCCACTATCCTGTCAGAGCTGAAGAAGCTTCTGGGATGCAAAGCCAAACAACTTTTAAAGAAAAAATAAGAAAGTCCAGTTGCCCCCTGAAAAAGCACCTTTGGGACAGGAAAAAAATCTAGTACTTGTTTCCTTTAGTGTCTTCATTAATTAAAATAACTAGTTAAGGTTTTAGATATTTTAGAATTTTTCAAATATACCATCAAACTTCTCTAAACACAATAGCCTCTCGTGTTTTTAAATGTGTATAAAACATTAAACTTGCTTTGGAAATGTTTTCCTCATAGATATGGTTGGCCCCAATCCTAGATATCTTTAGTAAGGTGAATGGAATGGAACGGAATAGAATAGAATAACAGTTGAAAGGGACCTTGGAGGTCTTCTAGTCCAACCCACTGCCTAGGCAAGAAACCCTAGACCACTTCAGATAAATGGTTGTCCAACATCTTTTTAAAAACTTCCAGTGTTGGAGAATGATTAGTATCTGACTCTTCCCCCCAGAGTTGGGGTCCATTTGAGCTGAATCTCCAGTCTGATGATTTATAGAAATCTTCAGTTCTGTTCCCATTTCATTTCCTAGTATATTTAATGAGTCATATTATTCTGTATTAGTTAATTATGGCAACCTCTTTCCCATTTTCTGTGTTACCTTTAATACTTCCTCTACTTTTACACAAGGGTACTCTTTCACAAAACAGAAGTGATTAGAAGGTAAGGTTTGTTCTTTAAAGTCCCTGCTATGGTTGCAAGCAGGATGCCTGATAACATCCTCTCCTGGTGCTTAAACCTGTGAAAAATAGATGTACCCTCATCTCCTCATGAGGAGCAGTCATCCAGATCTCCTATCTTTTTTTTTATAAAGAAAGATTCCAAAAGATCGGTCTACTCACTGGTTCACTGATTTTTGCCAGAGTCAGCTCCACATTTGCACAACTCTGTGCAAATCTTATCTTATCATTTATGCATTTCTATACGCCACTCAGAGTCACATTGTTTGAGATGGACAGACATATAAATGCATATGCACATAAAATGCATATTCTCCAACACCAAAAGTTTTCTGTTCATTAAAATATAAATCTATTTCAGATTAAAACAAAGTCTATCAAAAGATTTCAGTATTGGTTTTACAAGCACTGTGCAACATTTATTAATGCAAACATTTACTACAATTCTACATCAAGGCTTACTAATCACAAATCAAACTGAAATACAAGCAAGTGACACAACTTTGGACATCTAAACAAGGTGTCAAACTCACATCATCATGGCAGCATCACGTGACGTATCAGGATTTTTTCCTCACTTCGCTAAACTGGGTATGGGTGTGACCAGAGCATGGGCTGGGAGCTTGACAGCTCTGATTCAAACTGTCTTAATCATTAATTCCACATTTGCAAACTTCCTGTCTGATATTTACTTCATTGTTCATCTCTCATTTTTTATAGATATTTATGAGTAGATAACCTGAGATATGGTTTTCCAAACTATAAAGCATTACTGACCCAAATATATTTTTATCGATGCACATTTATCTGAAGTACATTTAGGCAGGCAAAAATTGCACTTCAAATATCTGTACAATATCACCTTTATTCACGTTATCAAAAAAGCACAACAAAGGATGTTCTTTCTGTGCCAACTCAGGAAGCTCAAACTGCCCAAGGAGCTGCTGATCCAGTTCTACAGAGGAATGATTGAGTCTATCAACTGCACCTCTATAACTGTCTGGTTTGGCTCTGCAACCCAACAGGACAGACACAGACTTCAGAGGATAATTAGGACTGCAGAAAAAACAATTACTACCCACCTGCCTTCAATCGAGGACCTGTATTCTGCACAAGTCAATAAGAGGGCTGTGAAAATATTTACAGACCCCTCATAAACCAGACATAAACTGTTTCTACTCCTTCCTTCAAAACGATGCTATAGAAAACTGCACAATAGAACTATTAGACACAAGGACAGTTATTCCAGAAAGCCATCACTCTGCTAAACAAATAATTCCCTAAACACTGTTCAACTATTACAAAGTCTGCACTACTATTATTGTTAATCTTCTCATCACTACTTATCACCCATCCCCTCCCACTTGTGATTGTAACTTTGTCGCTTGTATCTTACGATTTATATGGACTGTTTCCTAGTATTATTTGATTGCTTATTGTACCCTACGACTATCATTAAGTGTTGTACCTTATGATTCTTGATGAATGTATCTTTTCTTTTATGTATACTGAGAGTATTTGCACCGAGACAAATTCCTTGTGTGTCCAACCACACTTGGCCAATAAAGAATTCTATTCTATTAACACATTCCTAGATTTGCCCATTTTAGAATCAACAAAAGAGTTTACAGCTTTTTATATTATGGTCTCACTGGCTTTGGATTCACTGGTGTGATTTTTCAATAGCAGATCATAAATGCAAGTGGAATGCTTTCTAAAAATACATACATAAACTTATTTTCTTCAGAAACCATAATTTTTCATTAGCCCGCAGGCAAATGCTTTTCCAGGATTCAAATTGTGCCAGGGGGCTGTTTCCTCCATTGTGGTTTGGAAGTCACAGAACCGATATCAGTGAGTAAGTGGAAACAAGAACAAAAGAAAGGGGGAAAATATGGTGCAGTTTGAGAACCAGATCAGGTGAATCGAAAGTATTATAGGTAATCCTCAACTTACAACCACAGCTGAAGACCCAAAATTTATGTTGCTAAGTGAGACATTGGTTAAGTGAACCTTTGTCCTGTTTTACGACCTTTCTTGCTGCAGTGGTTAAGTGAATCATTGCAGTTGGCAAGTTAGTAGCATAGTTATTTACTGAAACCGGCTTCCGCATTGTCAGAAGGTTGCAGAAAGGGGAATCACATGATCCCTGGACACTGTGACCGTCATAAATGTGAATCAGTTGTCAAGAGTTCAAATTTTGATCATGTGACCATGGGGATACTGCAGCAGTCGTAAGTGTGAAAATGGTCATAAGTTACTTTTTTAGTGATGTAACTTTGAATGGTCACTAAATGAACTGTTGTAAATTAAGCTGCAACCCAACAGGATAGATACAGACCTCCAGAGGATAATTAGGAGTGCAGAAAAAAACAATTACTACCAACCTGCCTTTAATCGAGGACCTGTATTCTGCACGAGTCAAAAAGAGGGCTGTGAAAATACTTACAGACCCCTCACATCTAGGACATAAACTGTTTCAACTCGTACCCTCAAAATGATGCTAGAGAGCACTGCACACCAGAACAGCTAGACATAAGGACAGTTTTTTTCCCCCAAACACTATCACTCTGCTAAACAAATAATTCCCTTAACAATGTCCAACTATTTACAAAGTCTGCACTACAATTACTATTAATCTTCTCATCACTCCTTATCACCCATCCCCTCCCACTTGTGATTGTATGACTGTAACTTTGTTGCTTGTATCTTTACAATTTATATTTAGTGTTTCCTAATGTGATTTGATTGCTTATTGTGCCCTATGTGTTGTACCTTATCATTCTTGACTCCTGACGAATGTATATTTTCTTTTATGTACATTGAAAGCATTTGCACCAAGACAAATTCCTTGTGTGTCCAATCACACTTGGCCAATAAAGAATTCTAATTTTAATTCTAATTGAGGACTACCTATAGTCTACCTTAGAAGTCAAACTGATCCGATATCTCAAGTTTCTTTAATAGAGAAACTACTTCCTAGAACTGAAAACTGCATAATGGTATGCATATAGCAATCACTTTAAACCTTAGAAGCCTTATAAAATATTTTTCGATCGTACAGTAATCTAGAATGGATGGAAACACCAAAGTCGTCGTAATTACCTGTGAGTGATTATTGGATTTGTTCTTAAAATAAATGGCATTCCTGGCTGATGATCAAATTGCCTTTGATACATCTCTGCTTCTCTTGTGATTTTTCCTCCCCAGTTGTCCTGAAGTACTGACATTTGGTGCCAGAAATATTTGACAAAGATCATTGTCAGCATATTTGTGGAATGAGATGCTCTCCCATTCTTCCCCTTGAAATGTTTTGGCTTTGTAATATTCACACGCTAGCCATGACAGATTGCCTGTGACAGGAGGTGTCAAGGAAGGGAATAAAGTTTTAAATTGTCAACTTTATCTCTCTTCCTAATTACCATGCTCCTCATATCAAATTATTCCTAGGACCATTACATTCTGCTTGTTAAAGCTGTAGTTTCTGAATTCCTACCTGGAATGCCAATGCTTGATCTGGGGAATAGTTTGAAAGCTGGTGCAGACATCCAAGTTTAATGACACAAACACAGATACCCACATAAAGAATTGTAATTGTTTTTCTCACAGCAAAAAACCAACACTATAGATTCGAATTTATGCAGGAAGGCAAGCAGGATGACTGAGAAATGCCTTTCCCAAGTCTCACCTACCTTTGGATCAACCCCCTCTCACAACAAGAGATTGGATTTACATTTTGTGTTATGTTTAAGATATGTGTGGTTGGATAAATTGGCTGATTGTAGCCAATTATGCTTTGGAACCTTTGACTTATACTTGAAGGCAAATGAGAAACCCATTCAATGTCAGCTTACTCAATAAATCATGATTGTCCAAACTTTTGGCTTGCCTGGGCTGCATTGTGTGAAGAGTTGTTGTCTTGGGCTGCATATAAAATATATGATATAGTTCATATATATAAATAACGAATTTCCATATATATATCCCTGCAATTCCTGCAATAAATCATGATTAATGTTATTATTTAACATCATGAAGAATTCAGACCTCTTCCCAATGGACGCACTCAGGTGAAATTAAAGATGCTATCTGTTACTATTCTGTGCTTTTTAAAGTTAATAAATGCCTTCTGCATCAGGTGAATAGTTACCCTATTTTTTATATAGGATGCATCTTTGTGACAACAAATTGTACCCAAGGTTCCTGAAAAACAGCAAATCAAGATTTATTAAATCAGGCTTGGGCTTGACAATTATACTAATGGTAAGAATGCCCAGCTATTTTTTTTCTGTCTTGTAAACTTTTACTTTGTTCTGAGTCAAATCTCCCATTACTTTGTTTTAGAGGAGTGCCTTGTTTTCCCAGCATAAAATCATATTGAGTAGAGTTGAAATAGTCATGTTTAGAATTGAAGCTTGAAGCCTATTTTTAATTACTAATTAAGCTCTACCAGTGTGTAGAGCTCTGCCTACAAAGAAATCATATCCAGTCTAAGAAATTAGTCTAAGTAAAAATGATACCATAATGGTGAGAAAGGAGTAAAGTAATGGCTCTTCCTTCAAGGAGATAAAAACCAGCTGTGAATCAGACGTTCTTTGTAGGAAGCAAAAACGTTTTGAAACTCCAGCCTTTTGGACATTGCAGTATCTTAAGTTGGTATTTGAAGATTCTTGTGTTGTAAAATATTTCTTATCTATTATTCTTGGCAGCTTTTCACAGTTTTGGGGAGGTTTGTTCTTCTCAAAGTTAATTAGTTTGCAGCAGCCTTTTAACCGGGGTTCGAAGGAATCATTAAAAGGTTTCTGTTCCCTTTGGTTCATGTTGGTTTTATTGGACAAGGGTTTGGGTCAGAACACATACAGTAGTGCAAAGCCAGAACTGTAATTCACACACCAAAACCCTAACTGAAAACTTTTTCCTGCTTAGGCATTTCCCATTGCTGGTCCTTCACTATCCAATCAGTTTCGAAGAAGATATTTTGGAAACGACCATTCTAATTGTAGGCTGGCTTCCAGTTGCATTCTTCTCATTACAGAGCAACCTTGAAACATCATCTTGGCTTCACTTTCTTAACTTTTATTTCCACCCCCAAATACTCTTCCTCCCTCTTCCACTCCTCCATGGGTTCATAGCAGACTGGTACTGAAGCAGCTGCAGAGCGCAGGTGCAAGATTGCAGTTCTGATATTTTCTGAATATCGTGAAGAATTTCATGAGAAGGAGAAATAGATAGGTAGGTAGGTAGGCAAGCAGGTAGGCAGGCAGGTAGGTAGGTAGGTAGATAAGATAGAGACAGAGACAGAGACACAAAGATGCAGACAGAGATAGAAAACGAGAGAGAGAGAGAGAGATACCATCCAAAATTTAGCTAAATGTGGCACAAAAGGAATAATACTAAAATACAGTTCATAATAATTTGACTGAAGTTTCATTTGTTCTCTGTCACTTACAGAGCTGAACTCCTAAAAGTAACATTGCTTGGAAAATGTGAATGTCTAAAATAGCAGCTGGCCAACAACTATAATTGGCCAATGAGCTCCTGTCCTAAAGCTGTTCAAGAAATAAAATGGAAAGTGAGATGGCTATTATCTCTGAAGAATGCATCAGTAGAGAATGATGGAAATTTTCTTATTTTTTTTTTCTTTAGGTGGCTCTTTTCTTATAACTAATAATAACCTATCAACCATGAAAAGAAGAAAATGGATACTCCTACTGACAGTAAAATCCTATATGTTTATTGGAATAAAGTTTTATTGACTTCAGCAAGACTTACTCCCAAGTGGAAACTTGCAGATCAATATAAACAGTGTGGATTTTACTTTCTATATTGAGATTGGGGGTGGGGGAATAGCATTCCAATCTGCCAACATTTTAAATGGATTTAAAAGAAACCTATGTATATTAATAAATATTGCATCATCTTTTTCATTTACAGTTGCTAATGTAAATCCTTTAAAAAATCCTCTTGAATGCAAACTATCCTGGTATCATTTTTACATAATTGTGCTGCCACAAATTTTAGCATGATTTTTCTTTCAATATGACACACTCACACACATGCATCTTTGTGCACATATGCATATGCACATCTATCTGTCTGTCTGTCCATTCATCTCCTATCTATCCTATCTATCTATCTATCTATCTATCTATCTATCTATCTATCTATCTATCTATCTATCTATCTATCTATCTATCTATCTATCTGGGACCAGAATTTCTGTCACTAAATGATAGGGTTGTAAAGCATGATGTCATGTGACTGTATTGAATGTGAGTGATGGAAATCCAGGCAGTCCAATTCCCATTGCTAATGATACTGCAGGTCATTAAGCAAGGATGTCAAGTGGCTGTAAGTTGTGGCTTTTTGCCAGCTTCCAGCAAGCAAAGTCAATGGGGAAGCTGGCAGGACCCCTTGTTCAGCAATGTTATAACTTCAAACATTCCTGAGGATTACCTGTATTTTTCACTGTGAGACAGTGGTGACCAATTTTATGTTGACTGATTAGCAATTGTGACTCAAGGAAACAAGCATTTGGTGTCAGGGTTCCAGAAAAACCTAACTCCAGTTAAAAACTCCGAGACAAGCATTTTCTCAAAGTTTCCTTTTATTGGTTATACTGGCACATCTGGGAAAACCCAAATCTGAGAGTTCCAGAATTTCCCTTAGTAATTCAAAAGTCAAAACCCAACCCCTGCACCCATCAATCCATCACATGGTCCTATCACCAACCATCCCAACTTGAAACATCCCTTCAACCACTTCTCCTCCAGGTGCAGGAATAACATGACCTTGACCAAAAAGAAGAATTCTATTATGTCTAACTACCAACACTCTAAAATCCTCCCCTTCTACTTTCCCAGGCACAGGAATGGGGCAACGTGGAAGCTTCTGGTTCTAATATGGCTTCCAAAGCTGACATTTGGGGGATAGAGGCATAAAAATGAAGCATTGCAGCTGCTCATCAAACTTCTCTCCTATCAATTTGACACTTTGCGAAGCATCATTTTTGACCCATCACTAGCAACTAGGATTTAACCCATGTCTATAATCAAGTAAATTTTAGATTGATTTACAGTATAAGGTTACTGCCAGGAATATGACCAGTCATGTTTGACCAAGTAGAAGGAGTGTGTAAAATCATTTTACAATTGTTTACCTCAAAACATTTCATGCTTGAAACAATACCTCAAGAAAGACAATATCTACTTTTATTGCTGTCTGGAAGTCCCTAGTGGACTGTTTTTGGGTAAAACAGAAACAAATGAACTTATGATTTATGGTTTTGATGATCAGATAGGATAGATTATAGAAAGAAGAGAGTCATGAAGTCAATTTAAAGATGGGTAAATTTATTATTGTACTTATAACTGCTGCTGCAAAAAAAGAAGGGAAGTTACTTCTTTATATCTTTCCTTTTTTGATTTCTTCTTTTTTCTATTTTTTTCCTTACTCTATGTTTGTTTGTATTAGTTTTTGCCTTTGTTTTTCAAACTTTAAATAACATTATATATTAGAAAGAAATGAACAATGTCACAAGACAGGCTATCCAAAATATTCTGAAAGCTTTGAGTTTGCAACAACCTTATTTGAATTGAGACAAATGTTTCAAAATCAAAACCTACCATTTTGACACACTTCCAGAATGAATGGAATGATCCATTTTGGGCATAAAGCATTTCAGGCACCTGTATCAAAGCAGGAATCCAATACTATATAAGAATTAACATTTCAAATGGATTCTGGATCCTGTTCACTGATTGTATTAAGCCAGGAATAAGCCATCTTCAGCCATGGCTTGCTTTAAGAAGCCATTTTTGGTTCACATTACATGAATAGAAATCAAACAATATTATGGCATTGTAACCCTGCCAACCTGGCAGTTTGAAAGCATGCAGTTGCAAGTAGATAAATAGATACCACTTTGGTGAAAAGGTAACAGCATTCCATGTGCCTTGGCATGTAGTCATGCCTTCCACATGACCATAGAAGTGTCTTCAGACAATGCTGGCTAGGGAAAGGAGATAAGAACCACTCATTAGTGTTGGACATGACTGAACAGGCAAAATTTTACTTTTATCTTTTGTATGTAATGTTTAAATTCAATCAGATTTCATTGGCTTTTCAGAGTCT
Source organism: Bungarus multicinctus (assembly GCA_023653725.1). Lineage (NCBI taxonomy): Eukaryota > Metazoa > Chordata > Lepidosauria > Squamata > Elapidae > Bungarus > Bungarus multicinctus. The sequence goes on along the minus strand of CM042851.1, from coordinate 37,904,780 downwards.
TAATGGACAAAGCTAGCCATTTATTCTTCATAAATTTGTTTCAAAGCTTTCTCATAAAAATAAACATAGAGTTAAAAACAAAGTGTTTTGCTTTTCATCTCTATCCTTAAGGTAACAAACAAGCCAAAAAGTGTAACTTTAACTAACCTTTGCATAAGACACTATATTTCTTATACTACAGTATATATTTCTTTGTTTCTTTAAAATGATTACTGGGCGTCAGAATATATGAAATTATGTTTTCTATTTACATGTGTAAGATTGATCTAACTTAGGCTGGTTCATTTTATCTATGTGTTAGGGATATGTGTGCGGAGGGATCAAGCAGTTGCTAATGAAATCTAAAGCCTTGGTAACATTCCATTACTTTTAGTCATAAACAAATAATTAGGATGCTTGTTTGTTTCATGACTTGGTTTAAAATCCATACCATGGAATTTATTCTTTATTAGCACTAGGAGCAGCAGAGTTCAAGTCAAGAAAATGTGATAAGAAAACCAGAGGTTTGTGACTGCACATTGCATATTAATTAAACAAAAAAAAAATTGCACCAAACAAATTGAAATTTGCTTTTTCAGAATAGCCCCCCTCTTTTTTAAAAAAGCCAAGATTAAATCAAACAGGAATGGTTGATAGGCTAGCCTCATTACTTTGGAAGAAATACATGGAAAAAAGATTGATTCATATTTATTTCTATTACTGCACACATTCATTATTCAAGAGAAAACCAGAGTGTAAGCAAAACCATGTCATTAACCCACTCTTATTTAATTTTTCTTTCCCTCCCTCTTCTTTTCCTTTGTCTAGTGTGTGCTTTCTGTTAATGCTGCAATTATCCTCCACAATCCATCAGATACACAAGGATAATGTTGTTGACATAATTAGCTGGAATAAAACATTATTATTTAGCATTCTTGCTTGCAAAAACTAGAAATGTAACTGTACTAGTTTAGTGAGGGATTCCACAGCAGTCTCATTAAAATATAAAACCAAGCATATTGAATCTTTAAAAAGAAAGATATTACAAATAAATCTTCACCCTTCAGGAGTAAGAAAGAAATTTGTTTCTTGAATAAAGGAGTTTATACTGCTATATATTCTCAGCTATTCTATATTGTAGTATTACAACGTTTCAACGAACAGTAATAATGGACAAAGAGAGATTTTTTGGGGAGACAACTGAGGCTCATGATTGATGAGTGCTTGTTTATAATGTTTATTTTGAAACTCTGGTTGGTGTATCAATGTATTCATATATGCATAGAAAAAAGGAAAGAATTGAACAACATGACTGATTTCATTGTTTATGGTGAGAGGCTAAAAGAATCAATAGAATAGAGGTCCCCAACCCACTTGACTGGTACCAGTTTATGGTCTGATAAGAACCGGGTTGCACAGCTGGAGGTGAATGGTGGATAAGCAATCAAAACTGAAACCATCCCCTCCCACGGTCTGTGGGAAAATCGTCTTCCATGAAACTGGCCCCTGTGCCAAAAAAGTTGGGGACTACAAGAGAAGAGGATACAACAGTGATGAGATGTTGAATTCAGAACATCAGTGGAGCATGAAAAAAAACATGGACATGGAAAAAAATATGAAAGAAATAGAGTGGAAGTTGGACTACTGCAACAAGAGAAAACACAAGGGTGGGAAAGTCATTAATCTCCCAACAAAAAGAATGGAAGTAAATACAAAGGAGATGTGAAAACTGTTTGGAACACAGTGAAAGGAATGCCCAAAGGTTCTCCCGCCCCCCCCCAGCCCCTCCCCCCAAAAAAGGCAACTGGACTTTCTGGTTTTTCTTTGAAGATGTTTTGCTTCTCATCCAAGAAGCTTCTTCAGCTCAAAAGTCTAAGAAACCTTTGGGATGCCCATGACCTGGATGACTAAGAATCTCCATAGACAATGAAAAGAGTAACGTTGCAGAGGGCCACAAACATATGTGAAGCCACACTAATGGGAATTGTGAAAAAGATACTTGATAGTATAATGAAGTGAAAGAGTTTATGGATAAGGAAACAAACCAAAGCAACCCTCCCACCCTCAAAAAAAAAAAAGAACAGTTTGGTTTCAAATGATTTTTACTAAGATCGGAAGAAAAATATAATGTGCATTCAGAAAGACAATTGCAAAATATATGTAGTCAGAAGACAGTAAGGAATAATGAAGAATTAAATAATGTTTGCGAAGATTTTTTTTTTTAAACTGTTTAATTCAAAATAAAAAAGTCTAAATAAGAACCAGCTAAACACCTACATCAATGATCAAAGGAATACTATGTACAGGACAAATGGAATAAATAAGTTATAAATAAATGATGAAAAAATTAGAGCAAGTTGATGAATTTATGTACTTGGTTTACTAGAGTTTACCAAATATGGCAAAATGGAAAATTTTTAAATGTGCAAGTGCTGGTAGAAAACGAATAGGTAGCATATGGTCCTTGTGAGAAAAGAATGTTTGATAAAAATCACTGTGTAACAGTGTGTAATTCTGCTCACTTGTTATAAAAACAGAGAGTTGGATACAATTGAAAAAGTGATGTGAGAAGAAGAGAAACACCCAGAAATTTGTAGCTGAATGATATTATGAAAGAAGAAAGAAGAGGAGGGTTTTCAAAAATAATAAAAACAATCAATGTATGAATCAGTGTTTGGACCTGGCAAAAGCAAAGTTTGTTTGCAATGGTAAAAAAGAACAGAGTAAAGTCTTAGATACATTTTTTTCCTTACCTTTTCCTTACCTTTTGCTTAATGTGTGTTCTATACTTTGCATAATTCTACTTATCCCAAAAGAGAATACTGTCATTCTATCATCTACTTTTAATGACCCCATAATCTCTTGCGGGGTGGAGTCTAGACAACTGAGTGGAGCTGAGTGTTTTAATGGCCGGATGCCCTTCTTCTCACCAATGTGGAGTTTTGTTCAGCAGATATATTCTCAGTGTGCCCAGAGAGAGAAAGATCTGCCTCTACCTAGGATTGAACTCACAGCTTCCTAATTGTGAGACGAGAGCTCCACCTCTAGGCCACCATACCACTCTTACAATACTGTCACTCTATGTATATATGAAATCCTATTTTGGAATATATCAGGAATTTCCACTTGTTACAGAGTGATCTTTTCTTACCTGGTCTCTTTCAAATAATGGTTAACAGAATAATAGAATTGGAAGGGATCTTGGAGGTCTTCTAGCTCAACCCCCTGCTTAGGCAGGAAACGTTTTACCATTTCAGACAAATAATTGTCCAATGTCGTCTTAAAAATCTTCAAGCAGTTCGCTAGTTAATTATTCTCACTGTCAAGACATTTCTCCTTAGTTCTAGATTACTTCTCTCCTTGGTTAGTTTCCATTGCTTCTTGTCCTGCCTTGTATTTTGCTTTAAAATGATACTTTTTCTGATATAAAAATAAAATTTTGCTGAGGGTTTTTTGGTTTCTATCACTTACAGTAAGCACAGGAAGATTTCTGAGTAGCCACAGCATTATTAACTTTTATCTCCGGTATTAAAACAAGACCCATAATTTAACTCATTGACATTCTAGATATCCACATCACTATGAGAGCAACTACATTTTTTACTAAAAGCATATTCATGTTACCAAAACTTTATACAAGAAAACCTGGCACAAAAGTATAGCCTGAAAGCATTTTGAAATTACAGAATGCTTTATTGGACTTTTAGATTAATGAATGGTGAACAGAATGAAAGAGCATATAATGGCACTACAATTTATAGCCATATTAGACAAGGAAAAAGAAGAGGGGAAAATACAGTGTATTTTTTTAAAGTAATAATTTATTGTTGCCCATATTTTTCTTCTAGCAAATGGCTCTTCTCTAAAATTTTATAAATCTTTTTTTTTCCCAACATGACGCTCTCCACTTGTATTAGTTTTCAGTTCCCATCATCTTCAACCAAATGGTTGATGGGCATCCTGGATAGAATGATGAGAAATAGAATGCAATATTTCCAGAAGTCATTAAGTTATGGAGGGTTGTTACAGAGGTTTTACAGGAAATGCATATGATATTAGAGGTTGATTCTTTTGCCCTTTCTCTCCTTGCATCTAAATCCAGTGCCAATATGACTTGGTAACATCATTTTTCTTCTTCATTTTTTCTCCAGTCCATGAGTGACATACGGTACATTTAAAGAATTATTAATTCTACTTATTGTAAAACACTCTTTCCCCATTTTTTTCCTGGTTCTATCCAAAGCAGCTTCAAGGTATATGAAATCTGTTACAACACTCATTAATTTGGTGGAAAGTCAAGTAACTGAAGTGACATGAAACAAGAATAAGGCAGGATGCGGAGTCAAGAAAATGGACAATCAAATAAGTTTCACCCAGAATCCTTTATGTCAACTCAAGGATAAGCAAAGAGGATTTATTCTCCTTGTTCTTCTCCTCTCCCTATATTTCTGCTCTTTGGTGGGAGGCATAACAAGGCAACTCAATGGATTTTGAGATGAAATTTATTCAACCTTATGGGGAGCAACAGATTAAAAAAAAACAGATTTTGTTTATTTATGTAAACCAATACTGTAATTTTGTCTTTGTCTCTTGATAATAGATATGGAGAACAGGTCACTCAGATAGGGTAATTGCCTTAGGAAAGCAACCTCTGCTTTTTGTTAATAAGTATTTCCAGGGTTGATAGGTCATCGGTATGTGTACAGGTTTATGTCCTTCTTAATTTAATTGCAAAACAAACCCCGAGTCTCATGAGACATGGGACCAGCTTAACAATGGAGACCTAATGTGGCTTTTGGTCATGGGTACTGACTAGAAATCTTCCATCTTGTTCCTTGTGGACCAACAGCAGCAGAAACAAAAGAATGTCCTTAATCAGAAGTGGGAAAGGTTAAATTAAATGCTATGGGTTAAATCCAGACTTAGCCATGCTTATTTAATTGCAGTCAGTGAGACTTAATTTATTCAATATGAACTTATGCCCCATTGATTTTGCAAACTTTGGCCCAGTTGAACTGATATTAGGAAAGACTGTAATGTCAGCACAGAATGGAGAAAGTAACTTTTAGAATTGTTTCAAGTGTATAAAGATTCAGTCAATAAACCTTGTTATCCATGGTGAACCTCAAAGGATAGAGCAAGTTATAATTTAAGAAGGAATGAGAGTATAAATCTCTTAGAAGAGAATATTTGTAGCTCAGGGGTCCTTAGTGCTCTCTGAGCTTCGTCATCCCATAAATTTCTTTACCTGGTCTTCCCCAAACAGATTTGCTGCGGATGTGTTAGGCTGCAGCTTCCATAATTTTCAACCCGTCATTTTGTCAGGGAATTGAGGGAGCTGTAATGTCACACATCTGAAAGGAACTATGGAAAACTGCCTTATATGATGTACTAGGACTTGGATATTACTAATACATGCTTCATGTAGTCCAGTCAATAACTCATGTTGCAGGATCCAATGTGAGCTGGTCACTGCTAACAGAAGGTCATTTTTTCAAGCTTTCAGGCTCATGTTGGACCCCATCCTCAGTGAACTTCTATCTCTCCAGAATGTGTGCACTAAGCTGCTAGAATGTGTACATTTCTAGATAATGATTGAGGCCTGGAAAACTGGACTCCAGTCAGTCAACAGGAGTGCTGATTTACCATCAGCTTATCCGGTACTTAAGAGCTGAGGGTGTGGTGGCACAAGGAAACAACAACTAACAATTTAAAAGCCAGCCAGCCACACCCTAATAATCTACTAAAAGCCACATGTAACCAGGTACCATATAACAATAGCAATAGCACCTAGACTTATATACCACTTTACAGTGCTCTACAGCCCTCTCTAAGCGGTGTACAGAGTCAGCATTTTGCCCCAACAATTTGGGTCCTCATTTTACCCACCTCAGAAGGATGGAAGGCTGAGTCAACCTTGAGCCTGATGAGATTTGAACTGAGAAATTGCAGGCAGTCGGCAGGCAGCAGAAGTAGCCTGCAGTACTGCACTCTAACCACTGCTCATATAAATACAATGTGTAGAATGGCCCAGTATACACATTCTGGAGAGAGAGAAAAGTTCCCTGATGATGACCTCCAGCACAAGTCCAACAACCCTGGAGAATAAACCTCTGGTCCTGGTGACCGACTCAGATTGGATCCTGCAACATTATCCTGGGACACATATATTTGCCTTCATTAGCAATGGAACATGTTTTTATCAGTGCTCAGAAATGGTCTCGATACAAAATTAAAGCATTGAGATGATGATGCAAAATATTTGTCCCTGGATTAAAAATGCACCCAATTTAATATTGTAACAGAATAATAAAAAAGGAGCCTTTGGTCTGAATAACAAAATATGTTGTTGAAAGACAGCAATACCCTCCTCATTTTAAGTAGCATGTCTATTCAATATGAAATCTCAAACTCAACCCAAATCCTTCTAGTGCTTGCCTACATGTTCTGCTTTCTGGTGTACCACTAATTGTTTACCTAGCACAATCCTTATCAAAGAGCCTACATATTATATCCAAACACTATTGAGAAAGGTGTTAATAATTTAACATATTTTCCACCCCTATGCCAGAATAATTCTCTGAATATAAACCCAGGAGGAGGAGGAGGAGGAGGAGGAGGAGGAGACGGAGGGAGGGAGAGAGGGAGGGAGGAAAAGAGGGAGGGAGGGAGGAAGAAAGGAGGGAAGGAGGGAGGAAGGAAGGAAGGAAGGAAGGAAGGAAGGAAGGAAGGAAGGAAGGAAGGAAGGAAAGAAGGAAGGAAGGAAAAAAAGTAATGTATAAACTAATCTATGGATAAAGAAGGATAGTTTTCCAGGGTGGTTTTCAAGGATAGAAGAGTTATAGCAGATAGTGTTGGTGTAAATTAACTCTAACTTTTTTTTTTATTCTTTTCTTTTGTCTAATCTCCTCTCTTTAATTTCTTTACTATTATTTCTCATGCCTTTTCTGAGTCTTGCATAATGCTGATGATGGACTATATTGTACTTATTATAATCCCACCTCTTTGTAGAATATTCATTAACGATTACTAATAATTCACAATTAATGTGCAATTTAGTATAGAACTAATTAATTGTAATAATAGCATCTAAAAGTAAAATTACAGAAATAAAATAATCCTGAAGTCAAATGCATTCTAAGTGGTAAAGGAAGGATATCTGGAGGGGGGGGGCTGGTGTTTTTTTTGGGGGGGGGTGTAAAACAGAGATTTTTAAAATATGTCTCATTTTCTCCCTTCCTTTTCAACATGCAAATGTCTTGTGTTGAACTCACCAAGGATTTGAACATGGAAATAATCTGCAAAGTGATCTCTATCATAAATACCCCATTAACCTCTACTTTGTTATTATTATTGTCATTGTCAGAACTGTCTGTTTACCTCAATTAGAGCTGCAGGAGAAGAAATACATTAGCATGTAATGAGATCATTTCACTGAAATGAAAAGATTATTTCCTGTTATATCTATTTATATATCTCCAATCTAGGAAGCAAATACATCTAATATTGAAAAGCAAGTGAACTCATTTTAAAAAGTTACTAGAAACATTGTCCACAGACAAAAGAAAAATGCTTTGGTTTTATTACATTATTTCTTTTGACAAAAAACATCAGCCAGCCGATTTACAATTATTATGCTCAGGCCAACTCACCACACATAGTTGTTGTGGGGAAAATGGAGTAAAAGTTATGTTCACTGGTTTAACTTGTTTGTAAAAATAATAATAATGATGAGTTATAAATAAATTGTTGCTGCTGCAGATAATGGGTGTGAAAAAAAGAAAAAGAAATTTAGGCCAGACTGATTTCTTTGACTTCATATTCACGTTCTTAATCCTTTGCAAACTTGTGGAATAAATGAAAAGATCAAGTCCGCTATGGAAGGCACATTTTCATTGTAGTAGCAGTGTTCATGTTTCTTCCTTTTGCACAAGAGGATTTTATCTGAGCAAAGTCCAAGAAAAGTAGGACTGTTAAGCGATGCACATTTCTGTGTTCTTATTTGGGTGCAAATAGAGAATAAGATAAAGTATAATATTCTTCATCTACATTTTCAGGAAGTTATAGTACAGCATTTGGGGGAAACAAACCTCATGTCAAAAAAAGGCACACATCCAGAAGGTCCACAGGAAAGGCACTTTGGTCAATCAAATCAGAAATCCCCAATTTTTATTTTATTTTTACTTTACATGGTTTATGTTCAGGTTGAGATGTCAACTTTGTCTTTCAAAAGAGAAGCGCTCCGTGGTGTGCTCATTCTGTGGCTGTGACATTCAGGTAAGCCCCTCTGCAATGTTTTTTTTTATTGAAGAATCTGAAAACACACAAAACACACAGACACACAATTTTTTATTGAAGGGTCTGAAAACATACAAAACACACAGACACACAATTTTTTATTGAAGGGTCTGAAAACATACAAAACACACAATTTTATAGAGTCTAGGATGGGAATGACTAACTACTCTGTATTCTTTTGAGTAGGTTGAGTAGGTTGATGGCTTCTTCTAGCTCTCATCTAGTATTTGTACCATACATAGAGTATATTTCCTCCTTGTGTTTTTTTCTTAGGCCATAAATAATCAGTGCAATGATGAACTGCTACCAAAATTATTTCTTCATTCTTCATTAAACAATCTAACTGCTGACACTATTCTCCGGTACCAGAAGAATCTTAGATATATTTGTTTTCTTCTTGAACAATGCAGTAAAATAACTGCAATATGTCAGCTATTGTAGTAAGGAATAGTTATTGTCTATAGTGGATTAGTGATCCCAGAAAGAGCATCTATAGAGATTCTCAGTCATCCAGGTCATGGTTGTCCCAAAGGTGCTTATTCAAAAAGACAACTGGACTTTGTTTTTCTTTGAAAATGTTTAGTTTCTCATGAACAAGCTTCTTGAATGAGAAGTGAAACAACTTCAAGGAAAAACAAAGAAAGTCAGCTGCCTTTTGAAAAAAGCACCTTTGGGACATCCAAGAAAGAGCATTATTCAAAAATACTTCCTAGAACTGAACTCTTGAAACATGCACAATTGTAAATTTGATCCTTGTTTGAATCAGTGGTATGGTATGCAATAAAGTTAAAGAGTCCCCATCAGTCTTTTCCTTTCTTTTCTGATGGGGTTGGTTCTTCATGTTCATTTTCAGGCATATTTTTCATGAAGGTTACAAACTTTTCCTTCATCTCTGACTTCTTCTCCAGGTTATGAGGTTCTGAAACAAGTAGCAAGAAATTGTATGGTGAGAAATTTGGTGATTATGTGACTGAAACTACACAGCTGCTGAAATCTCCTATAAATAGTTCCTTATCTTGAAGAACTCTTTACTTTCCACTGGAAGTATTTGTTGACATCCTTGGTTAATTGGAATATATTTCTTCCAATGTGGCTGTGAAGCCTCCCCCTCAAGAAGAAGTGAATACTAGAATGCATTTGGTTTAACACTCTTGAGGGTTTTTTTTTTTTTTAAAGTTATCCAATCTTTTAATCATACCAAACAACAAGCATCATGGAGTAATCTAAAATCTGGCAAACCCAGACTTCCTCTCTCTCTAGAATCCTGTAGAAACTTATATTTAATTCTTGCTTTTTTATTTTGTCAAATGAATTTAGATATATCTTTCTGTCATTGTTTAAAAGAAGAATCTTTAATCAATATCAGTATAGTCTGGAATAGAAATAACATTCTAGATAGTACATTCATTTTAATTACTGAAATTCTTCCCTTCAATGACAAAATCTAGTTTTCCACCATCTGTTGAAATCTGACTTTATTTCCTTCCATAACTGTTTCTGTATAACTTAGAATTTTCTAATGCTAGAATGAATTTGGGAAATAAAATTTAAAAACTACTTGGCATGATCTGAAGGGCTGAAGGGAGGACATAAAATGTAGATGGGTCAAGAATCTACACTGGACTTCATCAAATAAATGAAAGTTGGCTACATCAGAATACAAAGCTTAGGGCTCTTTCCCCATTGCTGAGTTGAATATCCCATCCATCCATCAAATGGGGAGACATTTGCTTCCCTGTTGCTGATCCCTGTACTAACCCTTATGCTTCTCTTTCAAATCATTGTAACAGTGGTGGGATTCAAAAATTTTTACTACCAGTTCTGTGGGCGTGGCTTGGGGGGCATGGCAGGGGGAATGATACTGTAAAATCTCCAGTCAGAGGTGGTATTTGCCGGTTCTCCAAACTACTCAAAATTTCCACTACCGGTTCTCCAGAACTGGTCAGAACCTGCTGAATACCACCTCTGCATTGTAGGTACTTGACTTCCCTTCAAGATAAGAAAGCCTAATATTGTATACATTTTAAGGATGCTCTTGAATAGTGTTCAAGGAAATACACTCTTGAAAATGATACAGCTAAGCACAGTTTAAACCTGTCTTACGCATGAGCTGGGAAATGAGGTGAAGGCAATGCTGTGAGAACAGGTCAGAAAAAGATATTCCCTGACACATTTCTGCCAAGATTATGTATAGGTGAGGAATGACTCTGAGTCTCATTGTACTTGTTAAATGAAGGGAGTCCCAAAGAGCTTTATCGCATATATACCAGCCATTTTCAGTCTGGTACCCTCCATATGTATTGTACTATCTTCCAGGATACCAAGCCAGCAAAGAAATTCTAGTGCTACTAAAAGGTACAAGGCTGTGTGGCTTATACAATATTGTTCTTTCTCTCTGTCTCTGTCTCTCTGTGTGTGTCTCTTTCTCTGTGTCTCTGTCTCTGTCTCTCTCCCTCTCTCTCTCTCTCTCAATATATGTGTGTATGTGAACAGTTTATAATTACATATACCAAGCAAATTGTTTTCTTTCTCTATTTTTCTATGTACTGTTCTCCCAATATGCTCAGCTCCTGCCAATGAAATACACAATTGCAATTAATATTATGAATATTATTTATATTATATTCCCCTGTATATAAAATCACTGCTCTCTGATAAGCTCTGATGTTATTTACAGAACAAAGAATCTTAAGAACTATTCCTTTCTGATTTGTATAGTTGAACTTAACTTTTCAGGATTTAGAGAAACTGTTTCCTATGGCTTCCATCCATCTTTCTATTAAAGCAAACACAACTGTACAATTGGGTGCATGTTGCTTATGAAAAGGGATTATTCCACTGTGTACATTATTCAAAGCTTTCAGCAAGGTCCTATTCTTCTCCATAAAGGATAATATAAGAAAAATGTTGTAAAATTACAAACACTGTAATTTTTAGCAGGTCTGCTAAAAATGAAACAAATGGGATGGACTTGTCAATTGTGAGTATATGATAGTTGGTCCCATTAGATAGTTGGTCAAAATCCATACAATTTTCTTTTCTAGGACACCTGGGTAATATCCTAAATTAGAGCAGTGAAGTTTAGAGTTAGAAGACCAAAACAAGTTGAACAAGTTTGATGATCTTTTACAAGAAAGGGTAATGATGATTTTTTTTTCCTGGTGTTTTTGTTTGTTTTTTGTTTTGTTTTTACAATTTAGAGATATTGTGTCTTCAGAGACAACACCATGTTCTTTATTTATTTATTTATTTGTCAATTGCTTACAAGATAATAGGTATAAGTAAAAACATAGTTATGAATACATGGATACATCTAAGAAAAATAAAATATAAAAGAAACAATAGGTCAGGGACAGTAGGCAAGTTGGTGCGCTTATGCACACCCCCTACAGACGTCTTAGGAAAGGAGTGAGGTCAGTAGTAGACAGTCTAAGGTTAAAGTTTTTGGGGTTTGGGGAAGAAACCACAGAGTCAGGTAGAATATTCCAGACATTGACCACTCTGTTGCTGAAGTCGTATTTCCTGCAACCAAGTTTGGTGCAATTAACCTTGAGTTTGTATCTATTGCTTGCTCTTGTGTTGTTATGGTTGAAGTTGAAGTATTCATTGACAGGTAGGATGTTGCAATGTATGATTTTATATACTATACTTAGATAGGACCAAAGGCGGCGTAGTTCTGGATTTTCTAGGTCTAGAATTTCAAGTCTGGTGGCATAAGGTATTCTGCAATGAGTAGAGGAGTGGAGAACTCTTCTTGTGAAATATTTCTGGACTTTCTCAACTGTTAATATCAGATACGTAATGTGGGTTCCATACTGATGAGCTGTATTCGAGTATTGGTCTAGCAAATGTTTTGTATGTTCTAGTTATTAGTGTAATATTACCAGAGAAAAAGCTACGTAAGATTAGATTAACAACTCTTAATGCCTTTTTGGCTATGTAGTTACAGTGGGCTCTAGCACTGTTGACAGGTACAGGAATTGATAAGACGCTCCCAATTTTGACCATTTGTTGTCTGTTGGACAGGAATGCTTCTATCCAGTTATGCAGGTGTCCAGAGATACCATAAGATTTTAGTTTTAGTAGTAGTTTGTCGTGTACCACTGAATCAAAGGATTTACAGAAGTCTATGTAGATTGCGTCTATTGTTTTGCCCTGATCGAGTTGTGTAGTCCATATGTTTTTGCAGTGTAAGAGTTGCAGATTACATGATAGTTTTTTCCTGAAACCAAATTGTTTATTACAGAGTAGGTTGTTTGTTTCTAAGTGGAGGATGATGGATTGGTTAATAATTGATTCCATGAATTTACAGGTGACACAGCATAAAGAGATTGATCTGTAATTTTCAACTAGGCTGGGATCTTCCTTTTTGAAGATGGGGATGACCGTGGCTTGTGACCATCGTTTTGGCAAGGAGCTGGTCCTGAAAGATTTTTCAAAGATTATGCTTAGAGGTTCGGCTATGGCAGTGGATAGTTATTTTAAGAAGTAGGCTTATATTCCGTCCGGTCCAATAGATAGAGATGGTTTTAGATTGCATAGTGCTTTTTCAACATTGTCTTCTGTAAAATTGATATGTATTCTTCTTACTAAAGAGGCATCTTCAGATAGGTAGAAAGTTCAAAGCCTGCAAAAGTAAGAATAAGATATAAAAAAATATATCTGAAGAAAACAAGGATAATAATTGCTGTACTTGGTAAGTGGCTTATTTTGGGACTAAAAAAATAAAAAGCTGATTAGGAGAAAGAATGGAGAGAGATGTGGTTATTGACCAGAACATTAAAAATAAGCTCTTCAGGTTGTGATATTTTGATACATTTCCATCTAATTAGACCACATCTTGCTTTTCAATAGGATTTTCAAGAAAGTAAACAATTAAAACATATCTCCAGAGATATTTTATAGAGTTACTATCGACAAAGTCTTATTGATTTAATTTAATTTATGTACACCATCACTATTATCAGTATTTCAATTGTTTTATCACTTAATGTGCCTTTTTCCCTGTTCCTGTATATTATTAAAAAAATAAGCTCAATAATTTGAGCATGAAAAATATGCACTAAGACTGTTCAGAGTTAATACAGAAATGGTTCTGTGAGCTATTTTAATAAATGTGCAATGTTTTTCTGTGATTAAAAAAGGTCAAAAGTCTTGCTATCCTATTGAATATGATTGCAGGACTCTATTCCATTATGTGTTAGGGAAAATTTTTTAATATAGAACATGTAATTGAAAAGGAATGCTTATATATTACAAGTTATCATGAGGATAGCAAACATCATGATTTGAAATAATATACATAGACAAGAAAATAATCGGATAACATACAAGACAAATATTCCTTCTTTTATCTTTCCTTCTTTTTGACAAAAATAGCTTTACTAAAATCACATTTTTCCTTTTGTTTTATGACTGCTTCATTTGCATTTTTGTTTTATTTTTCAAATCACTGGGTACATTTTATTTGCCGCTTTTTAAACAGCTTTCAATACACAAATCAAGTCCCTGGGGTAACCATTTCGTATGTGTTATTCTGTAGTTTCTTTTTAAAATACCCCAGAATCAATATTGTCCAGTATGTAAAAAGGCAGTTCTGTCTCTTTTGTAGATGTATTGACATCACAACATTGAAAAAAAAAGATGAGGCATCTGAGATGAGCTTTTCATACCACCCACAAGCCCAGATGTCCATGTCCAACTTGATTCTCTTCTCAAAGCATTTGGGGGAAAGGTACTCCATGTCTGATATTACCACAACCATGTTTCCTGAAAATAAGATCCTGACTTATATTTTTGTCACCAAAAAAGGTATTAGGTCTTATTTTGGGGGGGTGTCATCCACTCACTCACCTTTTGTGCATCGCCCCAGCCTCTTTTTTGCTATCAGAGGCCTTCTGGAACTTCTTTGACTGGCGAGGCCAGCAAGTCTTTGCTGAAGGCCTCTGCAGTTGATAACAGACCTCTGGATCAATCCGGAGCTCTGTTATCAGTTACAGAGACCTTCAGGAAAGCCTTGTTGGCTTCAAAAGAAATAAGCCAAGGTGTGTGAGGCTTGTCTGCAACTGTTTGAAGGTAAGAAGTAGGGTAGCTCAACCCCTTCCATCTCCACTCTATCTTAATTTTTACCCATGCACTCTGGAGTGGGTGGGGTCTTAATTAGGCTTATTTTAGGGGTAGGGCTTATATTGGGCACACATGGAAAAATCAAGCTAGGGCTTACTTTCTGAGTAGGTTGTATTTTCAGGGAAACACAGTAACATCTGTTTCCATTTTTTATTTCATTACTTTAATGACTTCCTTCTCATCAGGTCATGAGGAAAAAATTCTGAAGAATGTGTCCAGTTATGGACACGCATTGAAGACCCACCTTTTTCAACAGGCCGGTCTGGCCTAGTATTATTAGAATGGTTTTTAATTTTTTAACTTTTTACCCTGTTTTTATAGTCCTATTGTAGTCTTAACTACAGCCATTAGTTTAATCTTTTTAAATCTATTTTAAACTTTCTATTTGTAATAGTATTGTTTTATTTGGGCTGTATACCACCCCGAGTCCCAATTTGGGAGAGGGGGCGGTATATAAATAAAATAAAATAAATAAATAAGGCATTTTAAGAATGGTTTATAGAAATTGGAAGCAATACAAGTAGAGCTGGATTTATGACCACAATTTAGCCCAAAACTTCCACTGAAATTCAAGACAGTTGTTAAGTGAGTTTTGCCCCATTTTACAACCTTACTTGCAGTGGTGGGATTCAATTTCTTTTACTACTGGTTCTGTGGGCATGGCTTAGTGGGCATGGTGTGGCTTGGTGGGCATGGCAGGTGAAAGATATTGTAAAATCTCCATTCCCCCCTGCCCACTCCAGGAGAAGGATACTGCAAAATCCATTCCCTCCCAACCCCACTAACCTGCTTTCCAGCACTGTTCTCCTGTGCAGGGCAACAAAAGAAGACCCAACTGATCAGCTGATACTCAGGAGGCAGAGCATAGATGGGGGAGTGGCCAGTCAGAGGTGGCATTTGCCGGTTCTCTGAACTACTCAAAATTTCTACTACCAGTTCTCCAGAACCGGTCAGAACCTGCTGAATACCACCTCTGCTTTCTTACTACAGCTGTTAAGTGAACCACTGCCAGAGTTAAGCTAGTAACATGATTGTTAAGTGACTCTGGCTTCTTCATTGACTTTGCTTGTCAGAAGATCACAAAAGGTGACCATATGATTTCGGGACTCTGCAACCACCATAAATACATGCGAGTTACCAAGGATCCATGTTTTGAACAGGTTCCACGTGATGATGCTGCAACACTCCTTAATATGAAAAACAATCACAAATCACATTTTTTTAGTGTCATTGTAACCTTGAACAGTCACTAAATGAGTGATTGCAAGTTTAGGATTATCTGTAGAAAGAAAGTAACAAGGATGAAAATAAGAACAGAAACTAAGAAACTATGAGCCACGGTCATGCAGTGGTTAGAGTGCAGTACTGCAGGCCACATCTGCTGACTGATTGCTGTCTACAATTTGGCAGTTCAAATCTCACCAGGCTCAAAATTGACTTCCATCTTTCTGAGGTGGGTAAAATGAGAACCCAAATTGTTGGGATCAATATGCTGATTGTTAAACCACTTAGAGAGGGCTGTAAAGCACTGTAAAGTGGTATATAAGTCTAAGTGTTATTGCTAAGTGCTAAGTGATGTGAAAAATGATTGAAGGAGTTGACCAAGTTTAGCCTTAAGAAAAGACATATGGAGAAGTATAAAATAGCCCACTTGACCTTTTCTTTCCTTCCTCCCTCTCCCCCCAGTGACTTTAACACAATCTGGTCACTTATGGTTGCTTCTCTCCTTGTGTGATGACCCGGAGTGTAACACAAACATAAAAAAATCCAAAACATAAATAAATGTCCTTTAATGCCTCCAACTTGGCCCCACTGTTCAATAAATCTCAGTTGGAGATAAAACTTACTCAAAAATAGTCTTCAAAAGAAAGCAATACAGTCCAAACTTAATGAACAGATAGAGGTGAAATAAAAAACGAAAACAAACTACAATGAAGGAAATTCCACAATGGACCAGGATAAGTAATTACCAACTTCAAGGAGATAACAAGCCACAGTCTATTGGAAGGACACCAACCAAGATAACTTCAACCAAAAATAAAACACAACTTTGCTTCTGGCAAAGCTGTGTTTTAACTGTCTCTCTTATATACTATTCTCCCCAGCTGCAACCAATGAGGGGGATCATGGCCGCTTCCTCTCTCATAAGCCAAGTTGTTTCCTTCTCCATTCCTCTCTGCGTGTCCTAGGATGAAGAGGGGATGGGCCTGGTTCTTCCTCTGACTGCCCAGCCAGCGTCTGCTCTTCTCCAGCCTCCTCCACAACCTCCAGAGCCACACCTCCACTCCCTGTCAGCTGCTCTTCCTCTCCCTCAGAATCCAACTCTAACAAGGGCATGACACCTTGGGTGAAAACTAACCAAAGGCGAGAAGCAATCTAGAACTAAGGAGAAATTGCCTAATAATGAGAGTAATCAACCAATGGAACAGCTTGTCTTCAGAGATTGTGGGTGCTCCATCACTGGAAGTTTTTAAAAAGAGACTGGACAGCCATTTATCTCAATGGCTTGAGCAGGTAGTTGGTCTAGAAGACTTCCAGATCACTTCCAACTTTATTATTTTATGATGGACCACATTTGGTTTCCAATTACAAAAGGATATGCTAATAGATCTAAATGTGACTGCCTGTTAGAGGAGAGGAAGAATCTTGTCGTGTGGGAGAACAGAACCCAGCATCCACTCCGCTCCAGCATATTCTATTCATTGGATGTATGGAAGGAAAACATTTTTTGGGGGGGGGCGGGGATGCTATAATTATTGTAATGATCAAAAGTTTGGATTTCATTCCTTAAATGTCTCTATTCCAACTCTAATTCTATGAATGTGTGGTTGTCTGCAACTCCCACACATGTTTATTTCTGCATTTAGGAAAAATAACAATGAATTTGAATATACTCCCCTTCATTCATCCTGAAGGAACCTTCACTCGATAGCATTAAAGATATTAATATTCCATGTTTTGTAGTCTTGCCAAGAGCTTTCAATTATTTAATGGTTAAAATATGCAGCATCTACAGTATCAAACAGTTTCTTAAATCATTTGAACATATATAGAGGTATTAGTAATACACCACATTTCTTGGCATGTATCCAAATTATTTTGCAGGGTTCCCCCCCCCCCCAAAAAAAAAAAAAATAGTAGCTTTAAAAGTGTGTCCAGAAAGGTGTGGGACATCTGACCTCATGTATGCTTCAGTCTCAAATTAATTTTCTAGAAAATAGCTTAGTTGTTCCACTATTTTATTAATAACATAAAGTCCTTGTTTATTCCATGCTCTGTGGAACTGGTAATTACAGCCTGGTTTTGCTCTGCTGTTTCTTTTTCTCCCATTTAAATACATCAATTTCACACCCATTCTCTTCATTTTCATCAACAATCTCATTTTGATTTTAAACCAACCAATCACTGCTATTTTTTCTAATCCACCTTCTTTGCCTTAGGGGAAAGGGAAAAAATATTTTTCCTCACCTCTGCACTTCTGATTTCCTAAATTAGGATTTTTAAGTCAATGAATGTTCACATTCTAGGAAGTAGCCCTACTAATCAATGGTGGGATTCAAAATTTTTTACTACAGGTTCTGTGGGCGTGGCTTGGTGAGCATAGCGTGGCTTGGTGGGTATGGCTTGGTGGGCGTAACAAGGGAAGGTTACTGCAAAATCTCCATTCCCTCCCCACCCCACTAACCTGCTTTACAGCTCTGTTTTCCTGTGCAGGGCAACAACAGAAGACCCAGCCGATCAGCTGGGACTCAGGAGGCAGAGAATAGATGGAGGCAGGGCCAGTTAGAGGTGCTATTTGCTGGTTCTCCGAACTACTCAAAATTTCCACTATGAATTCTCCAGAACCAGCTGAATACCACCTCTGATACTAACCATGTCACCTGTATGTGAATGACTATTTCTCTGTTGTTTAAAATGTATATTTATTTTTTTGCTTATTTGAAGTATCCATGTTTCCTACTAGAAAGCATTCCTTAAGAAACTTAGAAAGGAAGTTGTTGACCTTCTGGAAAAAATATATTGTCAGGATTCCAGCAGTTACCCCAATTAATTCATGAGTCTCAAGCCAAACTTCCAAAACTTTAAAAGGATTTATTGGGAGTTAACATGTCTGGCACTGCTTGAATGTAACCAACTCTGAGACATATGATTTATTGTCCAACACTACCTGGGTGTATCATAATTCATATTTTCCAATGAGATATATCCATAGCCAAGAATTATCAATCATGTGCTCCACTTAGAATTTTGCCCGGCAGAAACTTCAGTCATCTAGTTACTATCTTTGAAAATTATTTATGGAATGCACTTTTGGTTTCCAAGCTGCTGCACTGCTCTTTCAAACACCTTTCCCCCCCTCCCTTTTTGTTGGCAACTCTAAAATGACCATAGAAATATTTTATGAGTTGACATATATATTATTCATTATACTGATGTATTTATTAATCAGGTTCTCACAGTTCTACCGGTTCATTATTGGTTCTAGTGGTTTTAATCAAACCACTACCAATAATGAAAACAAATCTTCATGCGCTGATAAGACATTCTCCCAAAATAGACACCAACTGTGATGACCCGGGGTGTGACACAAAAATAATACAGTCACAAAAGTAGAATAAATTCCCTTTAATGCCTCCAGCTTGGGGCCCAACATCCAATTATCCTCAGCTTGATATCAAACTCTTCCAAAAACAGTCTACGAAGAGAGTAAATGCAGTCAGAACCAAAAATAAAAATAGAAATTTAAAAACCCAACACAAACCACACTGGAGTCATTAACACAGCAGGCCAGGATGATAAATTGCAGACTTCCACAAGATAACACAGCAACCACAGTTGGGAAGAAACCAAAACCCAGATAAACTTCAACCAAGATAAAGCACACTTTGCTTCCAGCAAAGAGCTATTTAAAATGCCCCACTTATATTCTGTTCTCCCAGCTGCAATTAATGAAAGGGATCAGAGCCTTTTCCTCTCCTATAAAACATGTTTCTCCCTTCTCTGTTCTTCCCTGTGTGCCCTAGGATGAAAAGGGGATGGCCCTGGGTCTTCCTCTGAATGCCCAGCCAGACTGTGCTCTTCCCCGTTTTTTCCATAGCCACTGGAGCCACACTCCCACTCCCTGTCAGCTCCTCAATCTCCTCCTCAGAGTCAGACTCCAACAAGGGCATGACACCAACCACCTGTAATGAGGACATCCTTTCTGTCTGATGAGTTTCTTGAATTCCAAAATGGTTGAGACCATTCTGATTGCTGAGCAGGGAGAGGATGCTGGAGAGTAACTAAATGTAATTCTAATTTATAAAAAGGGATCTTTGGAGATTGTGCAAGCTACAGGCTGGTTAACTGAAGCCTGTTTAAACAAACTGGCAAAAAGCAGAATTAAAGAGTGGAGCCATCATGCTAAGAGGAGGTTAGCATGAGGCCCTCACTCCATTGATTAAATTCCAACCTTTGAAAGATGGTGAAATGTATGTCTGGCTGTCAAAGAAGCTTCTGACAATTTTTTTCACCAAATCCTCTTGAGTAGCAATACCGTGTTTCTCCAAAAATAAGTCCCTGTCTTATATTTTTTTTGCCACCAAAAAAGGCACCAGGTCTTATTTTAGGGGATGTCATCCACTAACTAACCTCACTTGTGCACATTGCCCCCAGCCTCTTTTTCACTGTCAGAAGCCTTCAGGAACTACTTCTGCAGCTGGCAAGACTTTCCTGAAGGCCGCTGCAGCCAATAACAGAGCTCCAGATCGATCCAGAACTTTGTTATCAGCTACAGGCCTTCAGGAAAGCTTTGTCAGCCTTGCTGGCTGCCGAAGAAATGTGCCGGCAAGGCAGGTATCAGGGTGTGCGAGGCCTGGCTACAACTGTCCAAAGGTAAGTAGTAGGGCAGCTCCACTACCCCCCATCCCCACCCTAGCTTAATTTTTACCTGTGCACTCTGGAGTGGGTGGGATCTTAATTAGGACTTATTTTGGGGGTAGGGTTTATATTGGGTGCACGTGTAAAAACCCAGCTAGGACTTATTTTCAGGATAGGTCTTAGACTTAAAGGCACTTAGACTTATATACCACTTTACAGTGCTTTACAACCCTCTCTAAGCTGTTTACAGAATCAGCATATTGCCCCCAACAATTTTGGGTCCTCATTTTACACACCTCAGAAGGATGGAAGGCTGAGTCAACCTTGAGCCTGGTGGGATTTGAACTGCCAAATTGCAGGTAGACGATAGTCAGCAGAAGTAGCCTGCAGTACTGCATTCTAACCACTGTGCCACCAAGGCTCATGACTCAGTGTGATTCAGTTAGTCACTACAATTGATGCAAAGAAATCCTTTCTGGTAAGTATATATTGAGTATAAACTGGCTTGGGATAGGCTGTAATATGGATAGGTAACATCTTCACCCAAAGGCAGCATGTTTGTGTGCTCAGTTACAGCTTCCAATACAATAAATGAACTGCCTTCAGATATCTGCCTGACATGCATAGATTATCTGAATGGATTTAGATCTGTTTGAAAATATCAGCAGTTATCCAAAACAGGCTTAAACAAGTATTGGTTTATTTATTGAGAACAAGTAGATAATGAATATGATCAAATACACTTCTTAGAGTTAAGAATGGAATCCATATTCACCTGCTCACATACAAAATCTCTCCATACTGGCATGGATTTTGAAATTGTCATTGTCAGTGGAAATGTCATAGGAGAAGAAAATGTGATGTTCCAACACATTTGTCAGCACAAGTCTGAGCTCGTTGCTGAAAATGTCACTATGGTCTACAGATGGTAATTAGTGATAGCAGATATAAAAAAGATTTTGCTGTTTGAAACAGAAATCTATGAACATTGGGGTATAATTAAATATACTGAAAATTAAGGCTGAAGGAATTCTCTACTTTGCAGTATAAAGCTTATGAAGAGATGTCTCAACAATGTTTCTATTTCAGTTTTGTTCAGCCTTCATTGGGATTATTGATAGCTTCTGTATTTTTTACATCCTAGAATCATAATGAAATATAGATTAAACTTATGTTTTGAAAGACATCCACAAATACATTATATTTCAGCCATTTTGCTAACTCACATCACCTCTACATATTTAAATTAACCTTTACATGTTCATTGAATTTTCATTAAAAATCCCATTCATTTATATAATACTATATAATTAAAAATGAACTTGAAATGAAAAAGTGGAATTTATCAGAAGTGTCTTGATACATACAACAGCTTCAAAGGTATATTTTTGTTCCTATACTGAAATTATTTAGTGTGCATTGGATTAGTTTAGATTAGTTTAATTGTGGATAGACAGCTAGCCTCAAACTAAATTGATATGAGCTAGGATCTTTTCGCTCCTTATAATCAAAGTAGTGTGACATTATGGTGCTGTTTTCCTATCACACTAATTTAATTTGAAATGACTCAGCTCATATAAACTATACATGCCAGAATTCAAGATTGTTCTCTTTGTTGAAAGTAGTTATAGATATAGATTTTCCAAAACAAGTACCATTACAATATCAACAAATATCAACAAATGGAAGACAATGCTTCAGGGGACTAGAGAATTTAGTAGATTAAAGCAAAGGAATGGATTTTTAAAAAATATATTGATTTCTGGCAGCTCTGCTGTGGTGGTTCTGGAAGATAAAAATCAATAAGCAAAATGACTGGAATAGAAGTCAACCTCTTGATTGTGCAATTCATGTGAGAAATTTTATTTACTTGTTTTAGTCTACTGTTCTGTTCCCTGGGAAGCTGAAAGTCAGGGTTGGCTGGGAAGGTGAAGGAAACCAGAGCAAAATGCAATATGATAGTTCATTTCTAATGCCAATTATTCCATCTCAGGTTTACATGGTAATGGCAATGGGATATGTCCTGAGAAGCCGGCATCCTTTTCTAAAAGAATATTTACACGTTCCAAACAAGGTAATGACATTGATACGAGGATCCCAGAGAAGACAGGCTGAAGAAATTTTACATGGTTAATTTTATGGAAAGAAAACCTAGGGGAGATGGATGTTCAGCTGTATAAAGAGATACCACACAAGTCAAGAATTACTTTACATGGCCATATAAAAGTGTTTGTGTGTGTCTGTGTCTGTGTGTGTGTGTGTCTCTGTGTGTGTCTGTGTATGTGTGTGTGTGTGTGCGTGTGTGTGTATGAATTACTAATGGTATGAATTGTAACGGTATGTGATGGTACAATGGTACAATTGTAATGGTATGTGACAATGGCCTTGGAGTCGGTCTTGCAAGGTACTGTTTATATAAAGTAAGACGCAACGGATGGAAACTCATCAAGGAGAGAACTGATCTAAAGCCAGAGGTGGAATGCAAATTGTTTAACTACTGGTTTTGTGGGCATGGCTAGGTAGGCCTGGCAAGGTGGTCATGTGGCTGGGTGTGTGGGTTGTTGTTGTTTTGCCTCCTGGGCCTCAGGGAAGCCTCCAGGGAGCAAAAACAGGGTGTGGGATGCTGCGTGGCCCCCCAGCATCCTATTTTTGCTCCCAGGGGGCTTCCCTGAGACCCACTAGGCAAAAAAAATATTGCCTACTGGGCCTCAGGGAAGTTTCCTGGGCAAAGCAGTACAACAGCTGGGGGGATCAGCTTTTGCCACGCAATTTCGATTACCTAGAAAGCAAGTAATAGAATACTATATTGGCCAAGTGTGATTGGACACACAAGGAATTTGTCTTGGTGTAAATACTCTCAGTATATATAAAGAAAAGGTACATTCATTAAGGATCAAGAATCATAATGATAGTCATAAGGTACAATCAACAATCAAATCATTTATTTATTTATTTATTTATTTAAATCATACTAGGAAACAATCAATATAAATCGTAAGGATACAAGCAACAAAGTTACAGTCCTACTAATCAAAAGATGTCCTGCTTTCTAGGTAATCTAAATCACATGGCACAGCTGATCTTCAGAAAACAGCTGATCAGTGGGGAAAAAAAGAAAATACCTTGATCTTCAAAGCAAACCGGTTCACTCCCAGCTGATCTTCAGCACTACTGGTTCTCCTGAACCAGGCCGAACTGGTAGAATCCCACCCCTGTCTAAAACTAAGAAGAAATTTCCTGAGCAATTAACCAGTGGGATGGCTTGCCTTCAGAAGTTGTGGGTGCTCCATCACTGGAGACTTTTAAGAAGAGATTGGACAGCCATTTGTCTAAAATGTTATAGGATCTCCTGCTTGAGCAGGGGATTGAACTCTGTTATTCTGTTAATCTTAAAACGAAGACAGAGTTAGTAACCTCAATCCTATAAGACTGAAAAAGTTTCTGCCCACCTTTTGTTTTACTCTCTGGAAAAATAGAAAATGTCCTTTCCTAAATGTTTCTCACACCATCTCTTCTTCTATGAGCTAGATACCTTTGATATGCCAGTTGTCCCATTTGAAACTCTCCTTTCTGTCTGTCAATTCCCACCTGCTACCTCTTTTTCCTGATTTTCCTCATTTTTCTGAGCCTCAGAATAAGCACTAGGGCCTATTTTTGGGGGGTCTTATTTTTTTTCCACGAATGGGATGTCCATTTTTTTCTTCTTGCTCGTGGCAGGACAGAAGGCTGTGCGGCATGCCACTGCTGTCACCACAAGGTAGAGCTACCCCATGCACCCCTCACTAGTTTAGCTCAGGGGCCCCATAGCCAGGTCATTCAAGCCCTGACATCTGCCTCAGCTCACAGCCATGGCACCAACACAGCACTCAGCCTCCTGCTCTGTTGTGACTGCAAGCAAGCAGAAGAAGTGGGCCGGCAGCCACATGGGCTCCTGCTGCATGTGGCTACTGGTGCTGCTACCATGAGGCAAGTGTTTTGGCATGGATATTCTGGCTACAGGGGTACTGAGGTAAACCAGTGTGGGGTCTGTGTGGCACTGTGAGCAATCAGATGGAATGGGTGGCCAATCGGCTGTGCAGGCTCTTATGTAAGGCTTATCTTGAGGGTAGGGGTTATTTTAGGTACATGCATAAAACATGCTACAGATTATTTTTTGGATAGGTCTTATTTTTGGGAAAACAGGGTATTACCACAATTGCAAAACAATCTAAACCTTTTACAGAAGAAACTAAACATTGACCTGGGTTTCTTTCTTTCTTTCTTTCTTTCTTTCTTTCTTTCTTTCTTTCTTTCTTTCTTTCTTTCTTTCTTTCTTTCTTTTTCTTTCTTTCTTTCTTTCTTTCTTTCTTTCTTTCTTTCTTTCTTTCTTTCTTTCTTTCTTTCTTTCTTTCTTTCTTTTTGAAGATGTTTCACTTTTTATCCAAGAAGCTTGTTTACTTCTCAGAGCTTCTTCAGAGCTGAAGAAGCTTCTTGGATGAGAAGCGAAACATCTTAAAAAAAAAACAAACAAACCCAAAAGTCCAGTTGCCTTTGGACATCTTTGGGATAACCATGACCTGGATGACTGAGAATCTTCATAGATTCAATAACTCCACATAGTGTCACATGAAAGGTTATGGAAATTCAACTATTATAGTTATAATCTTTAATGGAATTAAATTGGAAAAATAGTATGGAAAGTGATACATGGGGCATCTCTCTGGAAACAGGATGGCCTATTGATATGCAAGAATCATTGGTTGCACCTGGGAACAATATGATTTGTTTTACTGCCTTGGGAAGCCAGGTGACAGATTCTGGGTCTGTCTGTGTCTCTAGTGAACAACCATTTACATCCTGAAAAAAACCTGTATTTATTTTGTGTCAAGAGCACTATATAAAGCAATGACTTTTGAGACGATTCCTATTATTTTAGAAGTGTCCATCCTTCAGCTTCTGAAAAGAACACCTCCTTGGTATGTTATTCAAGCTTCACTACAAATATACTGTAGCAATCTCTCCTTTAACGAGCTATCAGCAGAAACAGCAGGGTGTTTCAACCTGTCTAGCTTTTCCTTTTACTGTTTCCAACTTCCCAATTGCTTATCATTAGAGCCCAGCAGAAAACAAAAATGAAAAAGCTTGCCTCCTAGTCCGCTGTAGCTGAAATTATGCATTGCTTGGATGAAAAAAAGAAATCCCTCAGTTCTATAATACTGGATATAGCAGGGCAGGAGTCCTAGGCTTATTTCATTTCATTTCATTTATTTATTTATTTTATTTTGCTTGTTAATTTGTCAATTGCTTACAAGATAATAGGTATAAGTAAAACACAGTTATGAATACATGGATACATATAAGAAAAGAAAAAAAAAAAAAAGAAACAATAGGACAGGGACGGTAGGCACGTTGGTGCGCTTATGCATGCCCCCTACAGACCTCTTAGGAAAGGAGTGAGGTCAATAGTAGATAGTCTAAGGTTAAAGTTTTATATATATTTTTATATATATTGGCATGGCCTTTCTGTCCTCTGGATGCCGCTGCAAGCTTTTAAGCTAGAAAAAGAGAACGGCAATCGTACGGAAACAGCATGTTTCTACAATACAAATTGAAATATTATTTTTCGAAAGGAATTTGCCAACCAATTTTTAAAAGCCTCTGACAGGCTCTGCAGGAAGACTCAGGAAAATATTCCATTTATTTGATGGCAGAGAACTGAAGCTTCTAATACCTCAGACTTGTGACAGTAGTAGGCCAGTGGGGGTCTCTGGAAAGTTTAGAGAGGGGTGTGTGTGAGAGTGTGTGTGTGTGTGTGTGTGTGTGTGTGAGAGAGAGAGAGAGAGAGAGATGGAGGTTAAGGGAAGGAGAAAATAAAGATGAGGGCATCTATTAATATGATTTTCATTTCCATTAAAAAAAAACAGAAGAGTACATTCAAGAACATTGAAATACTGGATACTACTTCAAACCATTTCAAGGTATGTGCAGTACCTATAAACTGAAACAAAATTAAAACCTAAAATTCAGTGATTTTCTCACAATCCCAACACTTTTCAAACAAAATGTATTCTTTTATCATTTTGAAATTAATAAAGAGAATACTCATTAGAGTTAAGAAAACAGCAGGCACATAAGTTGCATAAGGATGATTTGCCTGTTTGTTATTAACCGTTTAGTCTTGTTCAATTCTTGGTGACTTTATATAGGCAAGTACTCTCCATGCTACCCTGTCAAACACAGTTTCTTTTCAATTGTTGTAGGTTCAATTTTGTATCTGTTTTGATGATATCAAGCCAACATGGGCTTTGGTGGCCCCTTCTTGTTTCACTAACCATTCTTAGCATTACTGCCTTCTCCAATGATTTTTACTCATGACATGGCCAAAGTAAATCAGATCCACTCTTATGATTTTAGCATCTAGTGATGTATCTGGTTTTATATGATTTAACACCTCTCTGTACTCCATTAGTTACACATAAAGACTAGAAATGTGAAACAACTACGAATGTCGTTTCAAAAAAAATTTCAACAATTGTCAAGCAGGGAAATTGGGTGGAATTTTTTTTTTCCAGGAACAGACTTTGCCCAACATTTTGCTAGGAATGGACTTCCCCCTAATAATGCCTTGAAATAGGGAAAGTTCCTCAGGATGGCTTACTTTGGGATTTAATAGAACCATTAGAAACAGTGTATGAAAAAAATGCATTTATTTATTTATTTATTTATTTAGTTAGTTAGTTAGTTAGTTAGTTAGTTAGTTAGTTAGTTTGTTTGTCAAACATGTATGAGAAAACAAGTATAAGTATGAACATAACATATAAGTATAAACAGGTATAAGTATATTCATAATAAATCAATACGAATATATGGGAACAGTAGGACAGGGATGGTAGGCACACTGGTGCACTTATGCATGTCCCCTTACAGACCTCTTAGGAACGGAGTGAGGTCCACGGTAGACAGTTTAAAGTTAAAGTTTTGGGGGTTTGAGGATGAAACAACAGAGTCAGGTAGTGAGTTCCAGGCATTGACCGCTTTGTTGCTGAAGCCGTATTTTCTGCAATTGAGCTGGGAGTAGTTTACTTTGAGTTTGTATCTATTGTTTGCCCATGTGTTATTGTGGTTGAAGCTGAAGTAATTATTGACAGGTAGGATGTTGTAGCAGACAATTTTGTTACTAAGTTTAAGTCAGACCGTAGGCCGCATAGTTCAAAGTTGTCTAGGTCCAAAATTTCAAGGCATTGAAATTGGTCAAGGACCAATTAAACTGATTTATTGCTAAAAAGCCTATGCATAGAAATCTTTTCAACTATTGATTAGTACCTGCTTGTAGTTAGATATGGGTCAACAGAATTCAAGGAGTAAATTTAGTTTACTTGTGACTCTGTAAGGATTCTAGGTTGATCCCTCTTTTAACTCCACTCCCAGGTTCTGCTATTCCTTCTCCTACATCACCAGAGAAAGAATTACTACTCCAACTTACATTGAATTTTGTCCACTTGCATCTACCATTTTAAAAGATTGCCACTGATGGAAATGGCACCCTTCTAAAAAAAAAGGATGTACCTCTAATCAAGATGTTTGAATAATAATTAGAAGCTTAAAATCAACACACAAGCAAGCTAACAGCAAATTAACACATTACCTTCAGCAGATAAATTGTTGTTCCTATTTTTCCTTAGAGTTCCCTTACAGACTTTTGTATTAACGATTGTAGCCAAAACTTACTAAGAACCTAAAGGTGTAGTCTAATGTCTTCTCATCTGTTACCATCTGGATGTCTTTTCTGAAGTCTCATAATAGCAATAGCACTTAGACTTATATATCGCTTCACAATGCTTTATCGTCCTCTCTAAGTGGTTTACAGTGTCAGCATATTTTCCCCAACAATTTGGATCCTCATTTTACTGACTTTGGAAGGATGGAAGGATGAGTCATAATATCTTGGAAGCAGTGGTGGGATTCAAAAGTTCCTGCCACTGGTTCTGTGGGTGTGGCTTGGTGGCCATGGCTGCAGGGGTGGGATTGCGTGATTTGCATGACTCACGCGATTGCGTGATCATGTGTACATGTTAAAACAATAAAAACTAAGCTACTGCACCTCTCAGCTGTTTAGCGCAGCAATCCGGTCTGATGCACCAAACAGCTGATAGATTAAAAAGGACCTTGGAGCAGGGGCAGGCGGCTGGGCCCAACTGCAGAGCGTTGGGGAGACTCAAAGTGAACTGGTTCTCTGTCAGCTGATCTTCAGTGCTACTGGTACATGAGAACCAGGCCAAACTGGTAGAATATCACCACTGCTTGGAAGCCATTGTGAGATTTGTCTGTTTTGTAAATCTGTTCTTTCCACGAAGAAAGCAGAAATTTGACATCATATTTTTCCTCTACTGCAACCATTACTCCTCCTGTGAATCTTCTCTGTGCATGAACTTCATTTACGTTTCTCTCTCTCTCTCTCTCTCTCTGTGTGTTTGTGTGTGATTTCAATATATAGTAATATGCTTGCACAGCCCTAAATTACTTACTCAGCAGTCTGCTTCTCTAAAATAGCTTACAGCCTTTTATCCTTGCAATAATATTATATGCTATTGCAAACTATAATGCTATCAAGAGTGCCCTTTTAACATCAGTATGTCTTTTTCTTTGCCAAATCCATAAAATAAAGTCACATAGAAAGTCAGTGTCAATAGCTGTTCCACATTTATTGCATTCTTTCTCCCTGGAGCTGTGGCTCTTGAAAGCTCTCAGACTACAGTAGCTCAGAGAGCTTTACACAGAACATATAGGACACAAGTTATAGTTAATACTCCTTCAGCAACAAAATGCTGCCATTTTACTATGCCAGAGTCATGAGCATAGAAGCACAAGCCAAATTTGCAATCATTCTAGAAGGTCACCCAAACAGCTCTGTGATAAAATCTCAAAGTGAGGTGGCATCTTGCCATGGTACTTGGAAGGGTTTTGAGCTTATTGATTCCAAGAAGTGTGCATGGCCATTAGTCTCCTTTGTGACTGGCCAAGAAAGAAGTCTGGAATCAGCAATACGTTGTTTTTTTTTTAGAAAAGGGAGGCACCAGCTGCTTTGAAAGAAGTACTATCCTTCTCTTGGGGGACTTATCAACAACTTTTACAACTGTAGAGATTCTCAGTCATCCAGGTCATGGTTGCCCCAAAAATGCCTTTCCAGGAGGCAACTGGACTTTCTTGTTTTTTCTTTTGAAGACATTTTGCTTCCCATCCAAGAAGCTTCTTCAGCTCCGACAGGATAGTGGAGAATGGAAGGTTTTATATTCCTTGCAGATAGCTGGTCATGTGCATCCTTTTAGAGGGTTGTTGAAGCACTTGGAGGTTTATCTGTGTCCTCAGGGTCACCTGAGTAGTGCAAACGGGTGTGGAGCTGAAGAAGCTTCTTGGATGAGAAGCAAAAAGTCTTCAAAAGTTAAAAAAACAACAACAACGAGGAAGTCCAGTTGCCTCCTGAAAAAGCACCTCTGGGGCAACCATTACCTGGATGACTGAAAATCTCTACAGACTTTTAGCTATACAATTTGGGATGGACACCCTTTGAATGGTGTGGGAATAGGAATAGATTTTCAGAGGAAAAATTGCAGATAACAGGAACCAAAAGCAGTACTCAGGTGACCCTGAGGACACAGATAAACCTCCAAGTGCTTCAACGACCCACTGAAAGGATGCAAATTACCAGTTGTCTGCAAGAAATATAAACCCTTCCATTCCCCACTGTCCTGTCAGAGCTGAAGAAGCTTCTTGGATGAGAAGCGAAACATCTTCAAAAGAAAAAACAAGAAAGTCCAGTTGCCTCCTGACAACTTTCACAACTGTTAGTCATAGTATCCTTCTGTATTATCTGAAAGTACTGGGAGTTGGAGTTACTGCATTACAGTGGCTATATACTTCTTGATTAGGCAGATCCA
This sequence comes from Bungarus multicinctus, assembly GCA_023653725.1. Lineage (NCBI taxonomy): Eukaryota > Metazoa > Chordata > Lepidosauria > Squamata > Elapidae > Bungarus > Bungarus multicinctus. The sequence goes on along the minus strand of CM042851.1, from coordinate 37,874,604 downwards.
GTTAGCATCCTAACTCCTACCATATTTCATAGTTTCGTGGCACCATTGTTATAAATCAGAACAAGAATGAGAAGAATTATTTTAAGTACTAAACCTCTTTCTGATTTGGATTCAGGACAATGCAGTCGAGTAGGCTAGAAGAAGGGAGCAATTATTCTGGTACTGAAAGGGATAGTAGAATAAACTTAATAAGGAATGATGGCCAACAGTGCAAAGGCTGCTTCTAAATGGGATTGCAGATCAAATTATAGATCAAGAATAGAATAGAATGGCATGGCATGGCATAGCATAGCATAGCATAGCATAGCATAGCATAGAATAGAATAGAATAGAATAGAATAATAGAGTTGGAAGGGACCTTGGAGGTCTTCTAGTCTAACCCCTTGCCTAGGCAGGAGACCCATATCCACTGTTTAGGAATAAAGTATCTTCACTATCTGTATGGTATCCATTTGTATATCATTATTGTGAAATGAAGATGAATCAGAGATCTTGTAGAACATCTGACTTAGCACCTGGAAGCTGTCAGGGCTTGGATGGGAAGAAGCATTCTTAGACTCAACTTAAGGAAGATGAAGTGACTGTTCCTTCAGAAAGCTAGTAATTCCAGGGCAAAAGCAACCTTGATTTTCAACAAGGTTGTGTTTCTCTGGAAAAAAGCTCTGAATATGCCTTCCCCTCAGTTTTCCTTGAAGGTTGATACAGGAAAAATTCCTAACTGGAGAAGCACTATCCCTGTGACTTCACACGTACAGAAACAACAAGGCAAGTACTCCTCCGGTGCCAGTACTAGAGACATTCATACTAGCCTCATCTCACCAATATGCAGAGAAGAGCAACCAAGATGATTAGGGGACTGCAGGCTGAAACATATAAAGAATGGTTGCTGGAACTAGATATGTCTAGTCTGATGAAAAGAAGGACTATGGAAGACATGATAGCAGTGTTCCAATATCTCAGGGGCTGCCACAAAGAAGAGGGAGTCACTCTATTACTCCAAAGCACCTGAGGGTAGGACAAGAAGCAATGGGTGGGAATTAACCAAGGAGAGAAGCAACTTAGAACTAAAGAGAAATTTCCTGACAGTTAGAACAATTAATCAATGGGACAACTTGCATCCAGAATGCTCCAACACTGGAAATTTTTAAGAAGAGATTGGATAACCATTTGTCTGAAGTGGTGTAAGGTTTCCTCCCTAAGCAGGGAGTTGGACTAGAAGACCTCCAAGATCCCTTCCAACTCTATTATTCTATTCTATTCTATTCGATTCGATTGATTTGATTTGATTCTATATAGGATGTATGTGACAATTTTCTACCTCACTGCTGCTTGCAGACATTAATCCTGATACAACATAGGATGTGCCAAGTTCTGGCATATATATACAGTACATATATATGTATGCATACATACACTTTAAAAATGTTTTAACTTTGTGTATTTTATCCTTTTTAACCTTTAAAATTATTAATTGTATCCTACCATTTTTATGTTGGTCTGTGACCATAATAAAAGTTTGATTGATTGAGTCTAGAAAAAGCTGGTTGACAATCTGTCAATCCTTCTGGACTCAGAGCTCATGCTGGAAGAACAGCTAAAGACGTCTTTGTCCAGCTCTAGCTTATGTCTCAACTTTAGCTTTTACTCTCGTATACTTTTAGAGGTTAATGAAGTCTGGCTTTTCTAGTAAGCTTTTGGCAAAGATGTGGTGCAATAAGTCAGGAATGGCTTTATAGACTTTGTATTAATTGTATTAAGTATCAATAACTGTATTGTTGGTTTCATTCTGCAATTGGATGTTAGAACTGTGCCTATAGTCTATAAGACAGAGACAGTGCATTAATGTCATTAAATAATTTAAAGATGAAAGCTAAATAATGTATGGATGGATGTATATCTAGCCAACTTCAATGTCATGTATAGTTAATCCATTCCATCAAAATTCCACATTAAAATTCAGCAACCATAAAGGAAATCTGAAATGATTATGAATCTCCCAATATCTACATTACACAGTTTATATTATGCCTTTCCTAATCTATTCATTTTGGAATGCAACTCAAACAAAAATATGCTCATGTTATATGTGAATGTTTCAAACTAGATCTATTTTTGCATGCAGCTATCTAAATCTGTGCATTTTTTTCCCAACCAAGATGTATTTCAGATAGGCTTTAGTGGACTGTCTAATAATAGTTCATACCAACAAAAATAATATGTTGGCTGATCAACCTACTCAACAAGCTGCTACAGTTCTTACTTTTTTGCTTGAAATGAAGAATATTTGTCTGACATTCTTCTGTATCTAAAGAGAGTGGTGCAGAGTGGCCTAGAGGTGGAGATCTCACCTCACAATCAGGAGTCTGTGAATTTGATCCTAGGTAGAGGCAGATATTTCTTTCTCTGGGCACACTGAGAATATATCTGCTGAACAAAAATCTGCATTGGCAACAGGAAGGACATCCAGCCAGTAAATACTCAGGTCCATTCAGTTCCCCAGACTCCACCCCACAAGGGATTATGGCGTTCTTCTGTCTCTAAAGAAATCAGCCAGAATTTAATTTTAAACACTACCTAAGATTCTCATGAAGTTCACCTCTACCTTTATGATGGGTTTTCCCAGGTCCTGGTCTTACCTTTCACTGACTTCGAAATTCACAAAGATAATTGGATGCTCCCTCTTCCTTTGTATGTCATAGCAGGACTCACCTTGAAAAGATACTAATATTGGAACTTTTTAGTGTTTTGATGGGAATCTACCAGGATATTGCAAAGATTTAGACTACTATATCTATATATCTCTGTCTCTATCATCTCTCTCTATCTCTATCTCTAATCTATCTATCTATCTATCTATCTATCTATCTATCTATCTATCTATCTATCTATCTCTGTCTGTCTAAATAGGACATGTCTCATACAAGATTTCAAATATTTCTTGTTTTACAAATATAACATTAAAATGTCATTTCCATTTTAAATTCTTCTGAGTAACAAATTTAAGGTAATGATTTCTTAAACTGCACTGCAGAAGATTACAAAATAATCCTCATTGGACAAGTTGGATTTCCTTCCAGGTAAATTTGCATAATGTTTAATGCGTATTATCATTTTTGGTGTTACAGAATCCTACAGCAATCTTGTAGTTGTTTAAATTTTGCACATTGACAATGATCAAACATTAACTTAAAAGGGATTTTTTAAAAGGGTTGAGTTTGACTGAATATATTTGATGGAAGCTGGTGTCCAACATGACAGATTGGAAAAGGAGGCATTATACTCTGTGCATGTGTGCGTGTGTGTGTGCATGCATGTGTGTGTAAAAATAATTTTTTTTCTCTGATCCACATTTTTTCCTTTTTTCCTCATTCCAACCCCCAAGGGAAAAAAAGAAGTTCCACCCAACCTCCATAGCTCTTGTCCTATTAAAAAAAACCCACTTTAATCTAAACTGTGATTTAAGAGAAACTGGATTGTGGCAAAAAGTTGAAGTGTTTGCTGAAACTGGAAAGGTTATTTTTCATAATATATTACAGAATCCTAATGATGGCAATAAATAGCCTTGCACTGTCTACAGCTCATCTCAGACATATATGAGAAAGTAGGAAAGTCAAACCAGGAGAAGATGAAATGCCTTGTAAATTAAGGCACAAACTCAAGTAAGGAAAAAAAAGTGATGAAAAACTATAGATCAATTTTAAAATGTATATCAATCTAGGATTCTAATTTATCAGATTCAGTATGGTGGTTCATACTCCATATTAGTATTAGAGGAAGTGATTGGATTAAAAAAAAATTACTACCAGTTCTGTGGGTGTGGCTTGGTGGGCGTGGCTTGATGGACCTGGCAGGGGAAGGTTACTGCAAAATCCCATTCCCTCCCCATCCCACTAACCTGCTTTCCAGCTCCGTTCTCCTGTGCAGGGCAACAAAAGAAGACCCAGCTGATCAGCTGGGACTTGGGAGGCAGAGAATAGATGTGGGCAGGGCCAATCGGAGGTGGTATTTGCCGGTTCTCCCAACTACTCAAAATTTCCACTACCGGTTCTCCAGAATTGGCCAGAACCTGCTGAATACCACCTCTGATTAGAGGAGACCGAGCCATTTTTGGCAGAAACATATATAGAATTGTATAGTTTTCCAAATCTTCTTAAAAGCAGGAAAGCAGGTGTATTCTTCATCTTAAAGGGTAGCGTATTCCATAGAAAAAAGAACATCAGTGAGAAAATGCATTGTTGAGCCACAGCCCTTTTTAAATTTTACAGGGTGGTAACCAGTGGTGGGATACTACCAATTCAGTCCGGTTCTATACAACTGGTTGCTATGATTCTCTGCAATTTGGAGAACCGATAAATCATGCCCCTGGCTGCTCCCACCCCTCTCCATATGCTCCTCCCCTCCCCATCCAGTCAATCCTTATCGTGCATGCCTGACATCGCGCGCATGCCTGACTTCGTGCACATGCCTGACATCGCGCGCATGCCCAACATTGCTGACTGCATTCTCCCCTCCCCCCCCAGTCACTCCTTAAGGTATTTCCTTTTTTCCTCTTCTGATGATCAGTTGTTCCAATGATCAGCTGTGCTGGGATTCCCTCTTTGTCTTACTGCTTTACACAGGACACTTCCCTGAGGCCCAGGACGCAAAAAGGGGCATGCAGGGGGCGACTCTGATTTTTTCCTTCCTGGGCCCCAGGGAAGCCTTCTGGGAGCAAAAACACCCCCCAGGAGGCTTCCCTGAGGCGCAGGAGGCAAAAAAATGGGGGGGTGCTGCAAAAGAAAAAAGAAAAAGAAGCCACACCCACCCAGTCACATGGCCACACCCACTTCTCCACAGCCACCTAGCCATGCCCTCAGAACCAGTTGTTTAAAAATTTGAATCCCAGCCCTGGTGGTGACCTTTCCCTAGAGATGGCTCCGGATGGACCAAGTCTCTTTGAGAAAGACTGCCCTATAGCTCTGCAACTGCTAAGTCATGTAATTTTCTAAACATAATAACTAATAATCTGAATGATGACTAGACCCTATACCAGGGGTCTTCAAACTTGACAGCTTTAAGGCTTGTGGACTTCAACTCCCAGAATTCCTCCCTCAGTCATGTTAGTTCAGGAATTCTGGGAGTCCACAAGTCTTAAACTTGCCAAGTTTGAAGACCCTTGCCCTATACCATTTCAGACAAGTGGTTGTCCAATCTCTTCTTAAAAGCTTCCAGTGATGGTGCACCCACAACTTCTGAAGACATGCTATTCCACTAGTTAATTGTTCTCATATACTGCGTATTTGGAATTTCCACATACCAAGAAATGTCTAAGTTGCTTCTCTCCTTGATTAGTTTCCATCCATTGTTTCTTGACTTTTTCTTGAGGTACTTTGGAAAATAGGTTGACCTTCTCTTCTTTGTTGCAGTCCCTCTAATATTGGAACACTGCTATCATGTCATAACACTTCACGTGGTCTTGATTCTGCTCTTTTGTTAATGCAACTAGAATTGTGTTGGCTTTTTTTATAGGCTGCAGCACACTGCTGGCTAATTATTTAAATGGTTATCCAATAGGATCCACAGCATTTGTGTAATGCTGCTGAATCTATTACCATCTGCCTAATAAGAGGGATGGCCCAGCACATTTTGAACTAGTCAGAGCTTCTAAATTCTCTTCAGGTGCAGCTCCATATAGACAATCTTACTAAACTTGAGCAGATGAGGGCTTAGCCACTGTGCCCCTGCAACTTTCCAATCATCACTAGAGTTTACTTGTACTATTATGTTCCCTTTTCATATAAGGGCATATAAGGGCACTTTAGTCCCCAATGGAGAAAAAGAAGGAACAGCAGCACTAACCACTACTGCCTCCGCAGTAAAGTCAGCACTCAGAATAAGATCTTGAGTGTGTTTAAGTGTTATGGCTTCAAAATAATCTTCAAAAAGAAACAATTCAAAATTAACACAAATGCTCCAACCATCGAGTAAATGCAATTAATAAGATTTTTTGCAAATTAATGTAATGTAAGTCAAAATTAGGTCTTGCTGTTCAAATTAAGCCACAATGTTCTTCAGTATTTTGGGCCACATTTAGAATGGAATGGAATGGAATGGAACGGAAAGGAATGGAACAGAACAGAACAGAACAGAACAGAACAGAACAGAACAGAACAGAACAGAACAGAACAGAACAGAATAAATTCTTTATTGGCCAAATGTGATTGGACACACACAAGGAATTTGTCTCAGTGCACATGCAAGCAACAAAATGATAAATCATGATCATAACTATAAAATACTATCACCATAAATCATAAGATACAAACTCAGTGATGGTCATAGGATACTAAATAAGCAAATAACATAAGTCATAATAGGACACTAAATAAAGGCAATCAACATAAATCATGAGGTACAAACAACAAATTTATAGTCATAAGAAGCTAAGGAAATAGGCAATAGGAAAGATGAAAAGATGAGAAGGATAATAGCTAATACAGTCCTACTAGGTGGTTTAACATTCTAGGGCATAGACAATATTGTGGGAATTAGTTGTTTAGGAGAGTGATAGCTCTGAGAGAGGGGAACTGTCTTTGTGTCTGGTTGTTTGGTGTGCAATGCCAATCTGTATAAAGCAGCAGTGCTTGTGTTCCATAAACCAATATTTTTTCCCATTTTTGGACATTTCCTTACCTCAAATAAAATAGGAAACTGGAAAGTCTTGGCTGTAATTGATAATTCCTTAATTGTTAAAAAGATAATCTACAATTAAATATATATTAACAGCATACCAAAATTGTGACTACTTGCAATGGATGGATAAAGAGATAACAAGGCTCCATTGAATCTTGATATTCTTAATTATTTACAAAGGAAAACGGGCAGATAGATTGCAGCACAGTAATCCTAATTTGGTAGCTATGAAGATATGCTAGGAAATTATATGCACAGCATGGAACTGAGATATTTATAACTCGAATTCTAGCAACAAAAATAGTTTCTTTTATATTGCATAATCTTTGGAGAAAATGAATATTTTTAGCGTGGAAAGTATACCTTAAGTGTTTTCTCAGAACTGTGATATTCTGGTTTGGGTTTACAACAATTAGTGGTATTTTAAGGTAGGTACAGTACTTAATGAAGCATGCAGCATTATGCCAAGTTCACATAACGGCCAGTAGAGGGAGGTGTTTACTCTGAAATAGAAGTGTGCAGGAAATGTACATGCTCAGAGCTTTGTATTATTCCAAGGGGAGTGAATTGAGGCCAGAAGTCTTTCTACCTTCTGAATTTTGAATACTATTACTTAACTGTTTACAGATATGTAAAATGCCTTAACCAGCTGTTTGCTTATAACATGTAGAAGGAATAAACAGTTGTTTTTCATCCTTGTTCAACCGTGATTGTCTTCAAAGATTTGGAAAAGCCTTCTTTGTCATAAATTGCAGAGATTATTTCTCACTGGAACAATGTAATTAAACAATCGATTCATTTGGCAACAAGAACCTTTGGTTTTAGAACACTCATACCATTTACATTTGCTTTTCTAGGAACACAGGCAGGCAGGCTGGAAAACAAAAAGGAGGTAAGAATATTAAAGCACTTACAATGCTTTCATTTCAGTGAATTACTCTTTGATTTCTTGGTTTCAGAAAAATGATACTTTTAGAGGAGAAGGACTTGTGTGGCATCTAAACCGTAAGAAACCGGGTGTAGTTCTGTTTGTAACTGTAGCTAAAGGGAGGAAGAGGAAAATGCATCTTCTGAATCTTATTAACCTTGATGTAGAGAAGGGGATTGGTGCAACTGTGTGATATGACAGGCCATATAGATTGGGTTTCAAATGGTCCCCAACAGCAAAAGGATCAAAAGGATAAGTGTGCATGTCATTAACCCCTGTTAATCTAACCTTGTGGGTGTTGTTAGCATCATGTTAACTTTTTCCTGCTGCTCATAAAGTCATGTCAACGTATTACGATGGTTGTTTTGAGCTGTTTCTTTGTAATGGAGATGGCAATTAGTGGCCTGCTATAGCACCAAGATATCCAGTGGGAAAGAGATCAATGCAGCATTTATTCTGAATGTGAAAAATTAGAGCTTTGTGCATGAGGCCTTATTAAGATAAAAACGTGAGAGAGTAAAGCAAAAGACACAAAGACAAGCTTTTTGAGACAAAAAAGAAACAAAAAACACACTCATCAGTGGCTTGGAGAAGGGCATCAAACCAATTTGATTCAAAATGTTATTATTGACTTGGAAGAAGAGATGTAGAGAATGGTATCAAATACACAGGTCAGATAGCTAATAATTTCAAACCAATCTTAATAGGCTAAAGAAATGAAAAGAGAGTAAATGAATGAAATTTAACAAAACTTAAAATCCCTCACACGAAGAATGTATCCGATTCATGGTTACAGCATGGAATGTGCCTGGGTTAATATAATATTATTTGGGGGCAAAAATTGCCATAACAATGTATTTCAACCTGAATATATATTTACAAATCAGTATAATGATAAGAGCCATGGTGGTGCAGTGGTTAGAATGCAGTACTGCAGGCTACTTCTGCTGACTGCTGCCTGACTGCAATTTGGCAGTTCAAATCTCACCAGGCTCAAGGTTGACTCAGCCTTCCATCCTTCCGAGGTGGGTAAAATGAGGACCCAGATGGTTGGGGGCAATATGCTGACTCTGTAAACTGCTTAGAGAGGGCAAAGCATTATGAAGCGGTATATAAGTCTAACTATAATTGCTATAATTTATATAATTATAAATTATAATAATAATTTATAATAATTTATAAAGATAAATGCAGTTTTGAGTTGCATTATTGGAAAAAATATTTTCAATTTCTCAGAAAATAATAGTTCCAAAATGTTATGTTTTACAAAGGTTCCCCATGTTCAGTACTGTGCCTGGTTATGAACACATTTCAGAAAGGATTCAGGGGGAAAATTGGATACAGAGAAAGATAAGAAGAATAACTAACAATTAAAACTAATCCTATATAGAAAGTTTGAAGTTTTGGGGCACCCTCAGATTTGAGAACAGAAAACCAACAGATATGTTAGTATTCTGTTGGAAGTTAAAACCCACCCCTCTGCTAGGAAAATGAAATATTTTAGGATATACTAAAAAGGCAGAATATTTCCCCTAAAAGAGAAACTCAGACAGAATGAAACTCACACACACACACACACCTTTGTTAATGGGCCATTAAGGCCTGGGCCACTCAATTCTACATAGCAAAGATCTACCTCCTTCAGAGCCATAATAGGAATTGGCCAAAAGCCCTTTCATTACATCATCGCCCAGCAAGAGTCAACCAAGCCTGGGACTCAAAAGATAACCTACAGAATTACTCCTGCATGGTCCCATGGGACTCTGACAACCAATCAGAACACAAGCTCAAATTCAAAGCCCAACAGGGCATAAAACCCAGCATCCCTTCCCTTTTTTTCTGCCCAGGAACCCATCCTATTAATCAACAAACCATCTTCCCAAGCAGCTTCCGTGTTTCCAGTGTCTTTTTCCCCACTTGGAACTGAACCCAGAAGGAAAATTCTTCCAACAATTCCACAGGTAGCCAAAAAGAGACGATGTGAAAGAAAGTCAAGACTTGTTCTATTTATTATTCCAGAGAACCAGAATCGGAACAAAGCATTTTAAGTCACAGCAAGGTAGATTTCAAATGAATTTCCTAAAGTAAGTAAAATAGTGAAATGGAACTCATTATCCAAAGAAATGTTAATTACCCTTCACTGGAGGCTTTCAAGGAAAAAACAACTAGACTAGACTATGTTTTTTTTTGGTGTGTTTTAATTTGTAAACCTTCATGGATCAGTCAGTGTTCAGTATAAAGATCTGAACGAATTCTTTCAACTCTGAAACTCTTTATGATTCTAACACTTTTAAGCCTTGATCATCATGGGCCAGTGATGGAAGAATGAAAATGCTGTAACTCCAAATATTTAAAAATCACTTTGAGATGTATGCCCTTGAGTAAAAGCACTGTATCTTCCAAATGCCCAAATGTAGGACTTGTACAACTGACAAATTGTTCTAGGCTAAGCCTGAGATAATTTTGCTTTGGTCTAGATCAAGGGTCTTCAAACTTGGCAAGTTTAAGACTTGTGGACTTCAACTCCCAGAATTCCCGAGCTAATATGACTGGAGGAGGAATTCTGGGAGTTGCAGTCCACATGTCTTAAAGCTGTCAAGTTTGAAGACCCCAGTCTAGATGATGCCTCCAATTTTGAAAGCTCATTCTCCAACGAGCAACAGTTCTAAATACAGCGCTGTCTTCATTATTGGTCCTGTTTCTGGTAGCATCTAATGTACCGGAATGAATTTTAGTCTGAGTTAATTCTTGGAGGAGTTTACATTCATGATGCATTAAAACATTTTGGAGCCCAAAAATTGTCCTCCAACAGATCAATTTGCTGTTTGCCTTTGGATGGTTCAACGGCTGCCATTGACACCATGTAAGTGTGCAGTCCTTAACTGTCTGCTTGTCTTATCTCTTAACATAGTATACCAAACTGCTTACAAGGGGGGTGGGGATATCCTAATATTTCCTTACAAGTTATGTCAAAGTGCCAACGTGAAGACTAAAATTGCATTTAGAAAAATATAACTTTATCTTTAATTGTCTCTCTCTCCCTCCCTCCCTCCTTTCCTCCTTTCCTTCTTTCTTTCCTTCCTTCCTTCTTTCCACCAGAGTATAAACCTTACTATTTTATTATGTTATTTATTACAAAAAATAGTTATCCATACACAAGTCTTCCCAGTCTTTCTTTCTTTCTTTCTTTCTTTCTTTCTTTCTTTCTTTCTTTCTTTCTTTCTTTCTTTCTTTCTTTCTTTCTTTCTTTCTTTCTTTCTTTCTTTCTTTCTTTCTTTCTTTCTTTCTCTCTTTTATTCCTCTTCCTTTTTCTTTCTTTTTCTTTCTTTCTTTTTTCTTTTTTTTCTTTCTTCTTTCTCATTAATACTAAAGACTTAGAATACCTGAAGGCTCAGCATGATGATCTGTGAAAACTAACCTTTCTTGCCAAAAGATTCATACTAGCCATACTTCAATTTTATTTGATATAACCCTTAAAGGCACTTCTTGAAAATGAGATAAAAATGAAGCTCATTTAGTTATATTTTACCATAAAGAAGCATTTATTTTCCTGAAGCGGGAGTTTCACTTGCATTCAGATGTGTTATTCCTGTAGAATATATAGTCAGTTCTTTACTAGCTGAGCCTAGACAAGGAATCTAAATGAAAGATAGATGGACAGACAAATAAGAAAGGTTGGGGATAAGAAAAGAGAATGTTTAATCTGCATGTCAGTGCAGCTCTAGAAGTTTAATTTGACAGAATGATCAGCCTTATGGACAAAAATCAATTAAACTGGAAAATGCATACAACCACATTGCAAAGATGAGCAGTAAGCCATAGGAAGCTGTGGTTGGAATATAGCAATAGCATTTAGACTTATATACTGCTTCATAGTGTTTTACAGCACTCTCTAAGCCATTTACAGAATCACCCATATTGCCCCAAACAATCTGGGTCCTCATTTTACCAAACTCTGAAGGATGGAAGGCTGAGTCAACTTTGAGCCAGTCAGGGTAAATCGCCAGGCTATGGGCAGAGTTAGCCTGCAATGCTGCATTCTAACCCACTGTGCCAGCATGGCTCAAGCAGAAACTTCCAGGTGCAACTGGAAAGCTCTGATGAGAATATCAGCGTTTTCATGGTGGGAAGAAAGCAAACTTGGAGCGGTCCTTGTTGCATCCTATTTCTGATGAGCAATTACATATCTAAATCAAGCAAAGCGACCTAGTCAAAAGAATCTGGATATAGAAACTGATAGATCATAGCTACTTCATCACAGGTAGTCTTGCTTCTAGTACAAATATTTCTGTAAGTGACAAAACTGATTGAATGTAATTACTTGAATTATACTGTAAGTGAAAGAGCATGTCAACTTATATACATACAGTATATCATTGCTTACACAAATAGCTCTGCTCAGATTGAGGACATTCTATAGTGATCTTGACTTTGAAGCATAGGAACCATCAGAGGGAGTATGAAGAGATATACAGTAATATCACATGTGCCATAAATGGCAAGTCTGAACCAATTTTCCCATCAGATGAATGTGACTATATTTAATGCAGTATACAATACTAGATACCTTATCTATGAAAAAGCATTTTGGAAAATCTTTTTCTCAGGTAATTCACCGGCAGTACTCTACTTAACCATCATCATTTTGTGTTGTGATGCAACCTACTCTGTCCATGCAGAAAGAATAGCATATAAGTGTATAAGCAAATTTGGATGGGTTTTTCAAGAATTTTAAGAGCAAATATGTGAGATTCGCAGAAATGCAATCTGGAATATTACTAAGAAATAGAGTTAAAATTGATTCACGCAAAATCTGCCCTCTAACATCATGTGTTTGTGAAAGATGCACTATAAATAAATCTTTATATACATAATATAATTCTGAAGTCACCCTTCGAAAAAACACAGGTTTAGTTTCTGTTAAAAAAAGTTAGCTTGGGAGAACTTCAGAAATAACTTCAAGAAAAAATAATTTTAATATATTGTGTGGAGTTTACGTTTAAACCACTGTGAGAGGGTACATACAAAAATGCAGTGTCATGCCCTTGAGACTTTGAGGGAGAGGAGGAACAGCTGGCAGGGAGTGGAGGTGTGTCTCTGGAGGTTGTGGAGGAGGCAGGGGAAGGGCAGAGGCTGGCTGGGCAGTCAGAAGAAGAACCAGGCCCATCCCCTCTTCATCCTAGGGCATGCAGGGAGGAATGAAGAAAGAAACAACTTGGCTTATGAGAGAGGAAGCGGCCATGATCCCCCTCATTGGTTGCAGCTGGGGAGAATAGTATATAAGAGAGACAGTTAAAACACAGCTTTTCCAGAAGCAAAGTTGTGTTTTATTTTTGGTTGAAGTTATCTTGGTTGGTGTCCTTCCAACAGACTGTGGCTTGTTATCTCCTTGAAGTTGGTAATTACTTATCCTGGTCCATTGTGGAATTTCCTTCATTGTAGTTTGTTTTCATTTTTTATTTCACCTCTATCTGTTCATTAAGTTTGGACTGTATTGCTTTCTTTTGAAGACTATTTTTGAATAAGTTTTATCTCCAACTGAGATTTATTGAACAGTGTGGCCACGTTGGAGGCATTAAAGGACATTTATTTACATTTTGGATTTTGTTATGTTTATGTTACACACCAGGACATCACATTCAGCTTCTTTGTAAATATAGTCTTTTTTAGATTATTTTCATTTTCATTTATATAAATGTGTAACCATGCATATCCACGTTATGACAGATTGGAATACTGATAGCCCTCAATTTACAACCACAACTGAGCCCAAAATTTATGTTGCTGAGACATTTGTTAAATGAATTTTGTCCCATTTTATGATTGTTCTTGCCACAGTTGTTAAGTGAATCATTGCAGTTTTTAAGTTAGTAACATGGTTGTTAAGTGAAGCTGGTTTCCCCATTGACTTTGCTTGTCAAAATTCTTTGGCCTCTACCATTCTGTGGTTCAAAGGTCAGCATCCATGCTTTACAAGATGGAGGCGAAGTAGAAGGCAATAGAGTTTATGAAGAACTTGTCATGCCCTTGTGGGAGTCTGATTCTGAGCAGGAGATTGAGTAGCTGACAAGCTGGTGGCTGTGGAAGAAATGGGGGAAGGGCACAGTCCAGCTGGGCATTCAGAGGAAGACCCAGGGCCATCCCCTCTTCATCCTAGGGAGGAACGGAGAAGGGAGCAACATGTCTTATGGGAGAGGAAAAGGCCCTGATTTCTTTCATTAGTTGCAGCTTTGAGAACAGAATATAAGTGGGGCATTTTATCTTGGTTGAGGCTTATCTGGGTTTTGGTGTCCTCCCCACTGTGGATGCTTCATTATCCTTTGGAAACCTGCAATTTATCAACTTGGCCTGCTGTGTTAATTTTTCAGTGTGGTTTGTGTTGCTATTTTTATTTCTAATTATCCTTGTTTTGGGTTCAGACTGCATTTCTGCTCTTCGTAGACTGTTTTTTGAAGAGTTTGTTATCCAGCCGAGGATAATTGGACATTGGGGGCAAGTTTGGAGGCATTAAAGGGAATTTATTTTACTTTGGTGACTTTGTTATTTTTGTGTCCTGCCCCGGGTCATCACAGAACTAATATGATATGGCTAACCTGATTTTCCTAATTTTGACTTACTAAACAATTTTCTGAGCTATCTTCAATGGCAGACCCCAAATAACAAAGCATGACTGTGATTGTACAGGGACTTAGTATGAATAATTTATATCAGCCATTTCATTGGATGAGACTGGAAGGCAAAAAGGGAGACAGTGAGTTAGTTTTGCATTTGTTTGCTTTTCCTGTGACTCTAATGGCATTTTTGAACCTTGAGACTCCATACACACAGTTTAATATGGAAGTCATTGATTCTTTTATATTATCTTTCCTAAGGATTGGATGCAAAATGAATATCTTAAATCCTCTGATTAATCTTAGAAGGGCTTTTTTTTTAAAAAAAAATGTACCTAACAAGACTGATGAGGAAAGAACAAATAAACCTTAAACTCACGGTTTGAACATATCCTCCTTTCTAATCAACAGAAAGTGCTTTCTCAAATAAATTATTCTTTGGATGATTTACAATTTGTGTTTTCTATGGAAGAGAGACCTTTGGCAGTTGGATCAATAACTGCAGAATTTAACTGTCTATGTTTTAAGTTTAGCTAAGGCCCTACAGATAAAAAGGTAGATATAAACTGAAATAAGAAAACACAAAGAAACAAAAATTTAGTTCTTTAGAAATTACAATAGAGGTACACAGCTGAGTCAATAATTCCAAATGTAATTTAAAATAAGTTCCATCTGCAAAACAATGCCCCTGATGATCTCTCAGTATACTATTTGAGAATTTTGGCAAAAAAAATGTGGTTTTGAAGCTGCTAGAAATACGTTTGAAACAATACTCTGTATTAATGTCATGAACATCTTATAGCTAAAGTTTATAAAATGTTATTAGAGTTAAACCTTGAAAGTGAATATGTTAAACATTGTATGATTCACTGGGTCCAGAATTTTGGTTATAATATAATGGTAGAGCGATGGGAACATAATGAGATTAAGGGACTGAAATTCACATTGAGTTGTAATCTTCAGGAAAATTTCTATAAAATGAAATACCGGTGATATTTAACCCCGAAGATGTATAAGGGTGTTTCAAATGTTTGTTGCAGAGGTGGTATTCAGCAGATTCTGACTAGTTCTGGAGAACTGGTAGTAGAAATTTTGAGTAGTTCAGAGAACCGGCAAATAACACCTCTGAGTGGCCCCGCCCCCATCTATTCTCTGCCTCTCAAGTCTTAGCTGATTGGCTGGGTCTTCTTTTGTTGCCCTGCACAGGAGAATGGAACTGGAAAGCAGGTTAGTGGGGTGGAAAGGGAATGGGATTTTTCAGTAACCTTCTCCCAGGAATGGGGTGAGAATGGAGATTTTACAGTATCCTTCCCCTGCCACACCCACCAAGCCACACCACGCTCACCAAGCCATGCCCACAGAACAAGTAGTAAAAAAAATTGAATCCCACCACTGGTTTGTTGGAAATGCAAAAGTAAGGAGAGTATTTTCTATCAAATGGGATGGATATGTGACAAGGCAAAGAAATATTGGGTACAGATCCATGGTTTAATTCAGAAGATTTTGAAAACTGATGTTTAATGGAAACCAGAAACTTTTCTTCTGGAGCTTTTACACACACACGCACAAAACGGAAAAAAATAGAGCTTTGTAGTTATATGAAGGGTGCTCTCTGAGCTGGCTTGTTTTCTTGCAGACATTTCATTACCCTAATTAGGTAACATCATCAGTGTTAGTAAGGAGTGCTGTTTTCAACAAGAGCTACAATTATTCTCCTTTATTTGTAGTTATATATCTTGATGGCTGCAACAATTCTATACTCCTAGAAATGGAAAGAAGTGTTAACTTCCACAGTGGAGGAATAAATTGAACAAGATGATGGAACTGGTGAAAATGGCAAAGTTGATTACAAGAATGTAAATAGTTTTGAGTTACTTGGAAACCACTTCTGGATTTTGTGCATGAAAAGGAAAAAAATGAACATTTGAGTTTTGATAATTAAGTGGGTTACTGCTATAGAAATGGCTAGTAGTTACTATTTGGTATGATTTAATGTTGTTGCTATACTTTTATTACTGTATGTATCTTATTGCACTGAAAAAAAATGGAAGTTAGTGCTTTTTGTTTCTTTTGTTAATTATTTCTTTTTTTCCCCTTCCCTCTCTCTATCTCCTTTCCTTCCCCCTTTTTCCATTCTCTTTATTTCTATTTGTACTTTATATTAAGAAAAAAGTTTTAATAAAAATATATATTTTTAAAAAGAGAATTTTGGCAATTGTGATGATAAATTTAGGAGTATATAATATTGCTTCTTTCAAAATGCTCTTGAATTGGATTATTTATCACCTCATTGATTAGGATCTTTCAACTTTTTTGCTTGAATGCTTCCACTGAAGGAAAGACAATAATTTCTTTGGATAAACTGATTCTTTTGTCCATTTTCTCTTATTGTTACATTTTTTTCCCCAAACATTCAATTGGAATCTGATTTTTTGCAAGTTAAATCCTTCATGACCTGAACAAAGGATCAGAGGATTCACAACAGCAAATATTTTGAATTAAATGGTGAATATTTGTTGAAATATATCATGCCCTTGGTAGAGTCAGACTCTGAGGGAGAGGAGCAACAGCCGATAGGGAGTGGAGGTGGGGCTCCAGAGGTTGTGGAGGAGGCCGGGGAAGGGCAGAGGCCGGCTGGGTAGTCAGAGTAAGAACCAGGCCCATCCCCTCTGCATCCTAGGACACGCAGGGAGGAACGGAGAAAGAAACAACTTGGTTTACGGGAGAGGAAGCGGCCATGATCCCATGGCCATGGCAGTTGGGGAGAATAGTATATAAGAGACAGTTAAAACACAGCATTGCCAGAAGCAAAGCGTGTTTTATTTTGGGCTGAAGTTATCTTGGTTGGCATCCTTCCAACAGATTGTGCCTTGTTATCTCCTTGAATTTGGTAATTACTTATCCTGGTCCGTTGTGGAAATTTCTTCATTGTAGTTTGTTTGATTTTTTATTTCACCTCTATATGCTCATTAAATTTGGACTGTATTGCTTTCTTTTGAAGACTATTTTTGAATAAGTTTTATCTCCAGCTAAGAATTATTGAACAGTGGGGCCAAGTTGGAGGCATTAAAGGACATTTATTTACCTTTTGGATTTTGTTACATTTGTGTTACACTCTGGATCATCATAAAATACTCCAACAGAATTAAACTACGAACATAACAATTAGCAGTGTTTTCCTTCTTATTAAAGCTTTGGAATTGGTAAAACACAAATGGTTCTTTCATTACAGTATAGTTCTCCTTTTGAAGTATGTTTTGAGACTTTTGATTTCTCTTATTTGCTATATGAAAAAAAAGTTCCTTTTCTTTTTAATTGAAAATAAAACTTTTCAAGGTAATACTCATGGGCATGATGCATTTTTTTCTGCCATAGCATGCTCTAAAATAGACCTTCAACAATGTAGAGTTGGGATAAGAAAGCTCCCAACAATACCGACAATGTAGAATTATTACAGTTTCAATATTCTTGCCTTAAACTACATGGGAATACTTAGCATTATGATTCAAGATCATTTGAAAAGATCATATTCTTTCTTTTGCTGTCCTTCTGGGATTTTATGTAAAAAATGCATACTTGAATGCACAGTAAAGTCATCTCAGCATTCAAGATGGTTTCTGTCTCGAAAGAACAAATGGGTAGGCTCATCAACATTTAATTAAAAGAGTTTTCAGACAAGCATTTTTACTTTTATTTTTATTCTTCTGTACTTTTCTCCAGACACTATTGCTGTTTATCAGTCCCTACCTTCTGCTCCGGCCCTCCAAAAGGCTCTTGAGAAGCATGAGTAACATTCTGAACAGGTGAAAGCCATGATGTGGAACATAATGATGTTCGTAAATAACATTTTTCCTCTTGATTTTTCCCTATCTTTCTTTTGAAAAAAAAAAAAAAGCATTTTGACACAATTAAATTAGTAGTTGAGGGGCAATCTACAGTTGTATGTCAGCATCTATAACAGGCTGCTCAGTCAGGCAATGAATGGGAAGACTTGTGTATTTCTATGTAGTAAATGAAATAATAAGACAGTGAAATAAGGTTTATACTAGGAAGGAAGAAAGGAGGGGGAGGGAGGGAGGGAGGGAGGGAGGAAACCTCATGACATTTATTACTGCTCCATTCCATGTCCTTCTTATGTTCCACCACTGTTTTTCTCCTGCCTATTAATTTCTTTGGAGACTGATGTTCCCAGTCAATCTTTCCACAGGAAAAGGGAAGAAAAGGTATGACAGGTCTATGAATTTCTTTCTGAAGCAGATGGACTCTTTCAAGGCAGGATTTGTTTGTTTGAAGTGTAAGCCATAGGGATATCAATCTCTTGAGTTTCTGAAACACATGGAAGATCAAGAGATTGATGTTCCCAGGAAGAACAGAGGGAATTATGAGTTGGTGGGACTGAACACTCTTTACAGTGAGTGATTCAAGTAGTTCTACTGAAAATATGCAATTAAAAGGACCTCACCCCAAAATAAAACCAATCTCCTTGTATCTTTGTCATTCTCAGTTGAAACCCTAAGTCACCTAAGTTCCAAGTTTGGAACTTTTAACAAATGATAATATAGTTTCTTATCTTTTGAGTCGTATACTCTTGGAAATTGTTCTTTAAACCCTAACATATGCATATTTTATAAAGAAACCTCAAAACTATGCAAGAAAAGCTCTGCCCATATGTGTGATGTGGGCCCACTTTGATTTGATCTTCACCCTCCTTTAAAAGTTTTAGTGAGACTTCAAAAAGGTCCATCTCAAGTTAGAGCTAATGATGAGAGGATATTTAAGAATGAATTGTGACATCCGTCCTCTGAAGGTAGAACATTTTTTGTTGTTATGGAAACAGCAGCCTAAAGATGATGACCCAGGAAAGGGAAGTTTAACTCCTTCTTTTCCCTTGGGAAGAAGATTCCTTTGATACACATAAATAAATACATACATACATACATACATACATACATACATACATACATACATACATACATACATAAAAAAGGATAAAGTTTGAACTTAAAAAAAATACCCAGAAGAGAAAAACAGAAACTTTTATAACTCCCTAACCATTATGGTGTAGATATTGCACAGATTTCTCTCATACTGTCATTTGTGGGTGGTGGAGATTGCATTCTGACAACTCAGGTACATCTCTTCTTTGGCCTTTTCCATGAGAGGTTCACAAAGTTGGAGCTTGTGCCTTCTAGTGCTGGTGTGTTGTCTTGATTTTCTCCCCTAAATTATTCCAAATTATGAAATAAATATAAAATGTAAAGTGAGGGAGATCATCAAATGAAATTTATGAATGTATAGCAGCCATTTTTTCTTCTTTTTACAACCCTGAAATCCTTTCAGAGATGGTATTCAGCCAGTTCTGACAGGTTCTGGAGAACTGGTGGCGGAAATTTTGAGCAGTTCAGAGAACCGGTAAATAACACCTCTGCTTCGCCCTGCCCCCATCTATTTGCTGCCTTCCGAGTCCCAGATGATCAGCTGGGTCTTCTTTTGTTGCCCTGCACAGGAGAATAGAGCTGGAAAGTGGGTTAGTGGGATGGGGAAGGAATGGGATTTTGCAATATCCTTCCCCTTAGATGGGGAAGGAATGGGGATTTTACAGTATCCTTCTCCTATCACGCCCACCAAGCCACAGCCACCAACCCACACCATGCCCACCAAGCTACACCATGCCCACCAAGCCATGCCCACAGAACCAGTAGTAAAAAAAATTGAATATCACCACTGAATCCCTTACTTCAGGGGAGAGTTGGGGCAACTGGATGGAGCTGAGTGTTTACTGACTGGATGCCCTTCCTGATGCCTATGTGGAGCTCACAGCAGATATTTTCTCTTTGCATCCTGATAGAGAAACATCTGTCACTCTCTGGGATTGAACTCTCAACCCTTAGAATGGGAGGTGAACATCTTCATTGCTAAGTCACCATGCTGCTCAAGGTAGCCATATTAACTAGATTTGATTTCAGTTACATATCTCAACTCAGATTTTCCTCTGGTGTGCTGTTTTCTTTTCTTTTTTATTAATGACACTCCTGATATGTCACTCAAAGGGTAAGAACTGAACACCCCAAAAGGCATGAAGCCTTGCAATGGCAATAGAACTTCAACAAATATTTAATTTCTTTCGTGGTTAAAAAGATCCCTTTAGAATCCCCTCAAGTTATTTTTATTATATGCACAATGAAAACTAGACTCCAGTAACTATAATTTAATTTCATGGGGCAGATCTGGAGGAAACTTTAAGAGGATATACATATGTTGACTGATATGAATAATCCACAGCTGTGCAGTGTTTGGGTTCAAAAGGAAAAGGTGCTTTTGAGTGGAGAGGGGTGTGCATATAACACTCTCTGAAATTTCTTGCTCCAAATGCATCTTTCCCAGGAGATGATAGATGATAGATAGATAGATTGTTGGTTGGTTGGTTGGTTGGTTGGTTGGTTGGTTGGTTGGTTGGTTGATTGGTTGGTTGGATAGATGATGGATGGATGGATAGATAGATAGATAGATAGATAGATAGATAGATAGATAGATAGATGATAGATAGACAGACATATACATACTTAAATAATTTTTATCTTTATTTACTTTCACACCAAGCACCAGTCTCTAAAACACAAGAAATTATATTCTTAATGGGTTTCTCTTTTCGTGTATTTTATACACTGTGCAAAGCTAGTTCCTTCTGAAAACAAGTAGCAAAAAAATATTTGGAGTAAACATCAAAGTTTATTTCAGAGAAACAATATGACATTTCAGGTACAACTAAAGTGAAAATTGAGATGGATTATCAGCTCATATGGACACTTTAATAGAAGGTGTACAATTGGACAATGGGGGTTCAGTGTCAACAGAAATTACTAAAGTGAATTTTTTTCAGTCTGCTGGAAGAATATCAATATTAATAATCCTGAAATGACAACAAACCTAACTGTAAGTTTTGTTTAAAGAAAACAGACAAAGAATTAAAATCAGAGGCAAATCGGGTAGTAGAACCTACAATTCCTGTGAATATAGTATGTTTATAAAATATTGAAGAACAACAAAACCAGAGACCCTTCCCAAAAATTAGATGCTAGAGACAAATTATCCTTTTGAGAAATTTTGACAATGAACAAAAGGTTACTATAGGAATTATGTTTTAAAAAATAATTACTCAGAATAGCAAAAGAAATGAAACAACAATGTATATAAATTTATTTATATATTTGATTTATATGGCTTCCCGCTAGTTTAACTGGTAGGAATTGGAAGAGGTGAAAGCTTGAATAAAAATTGGGGGATTCAAACCCTAACAATATGTGGTATATAGAGAATGCTACTCTGTAACTGAAGATAAAATAAAACTAAAATAAAGATAAAAAATTAAAAGCACTTTAGAAATAACAATGGAAGGTAAAAATATATGGGTTACTTTTAAATATTAAGAAGAGAACATAATGCCAATTAGCATGTTTTATGAATTCACAGTTGACAGAAAACAAATGGGGATAGATAGTTTTGTTCTATTTGACTCAATAATATATTAAAATGAGCCATGTGCTGAATAAACAGAAGAGATTAATTTTAAGAAGGAAATGAATGTTAATTTAGATAGGATCATGAAGGGTATTTCCATGACAACAAAGAACATAATAATTAGATCACCACCACCCCAGTATCTGATTGTGCAAGGTGGACATTGAGGAAAAAAGTAAGAGTATAGATACTTTGAAATTGTGGATTAGAAGACAATGGTTAAG
The DNA here is from genome assembly GCA_023653725.1 of Bungarus multicinctus. Taxonomy (NCBI): domain Eukaryota; kingdom Metazoa; phylum Chordata; class Lepidosauria; order Squamata; family Elapidae; genus Bungarus; species Bungarus multicinctus. The sequence goes on along the minus strand of CM042851.1, from coordinate 37,852,651 downwards.
ATTTTTCTGAAGTGTAGGAAAGACCAATCAGTCTAAATGTAGAATATACTCCTAAGGTAGCAGTTAGGAAATAGAAATCCACATATTTTTGATATGAGGGATATATGATGATGGATTTGGGGTGGGGAGGGAATCTACAGTGTTTAGCAAGAATGAGGCAAGTAGAAGAAAGGAAAGATGATAGATAGAGTAGATGGACAGCACAAGGGGCGGGGAAGATATATATCTTATATTATATCTTAATATAAACATGAGTATTAATAGGGACGCAGTGGCTAAGACGCTGAGCTTGTCGATCAGAAAGGTTGGCAGTTCGGCAGTTCAAATCCCTAGCACCAGATAACGGAGTGAGCTCCTGTTACTTGTCCCTGCTTCTGCTAACCGAGCAGTTTGAAAACATGTAAAAATGCAAGTAAAAAAATAGGGACCACTTTGGTGGGAAGGTAACATCGTTCTGTGTGCCTTTGGCATTTAGCCACATGACCATGGAGACATCTTTGGACAGCGCTGGCTCTTCAGCTTTGTAACAGAGACCAGCACCACCCCCTAGAACCAGAAACGATTAACATGTATGTGCGAGGGGGACCTTTATCTTTATTAACACTAGGATTAGTAATGGTGGCCTGACTAGAAGCTAGAATAGAGGTAGAAATAAGAAATAGGGGGAATTAGCATACATATTTTTATATAATAGAATAAAAGCAATAACTAGATGGAAAGATTAGAGGTTGAAAGATGATATTACTATGTATGCTCAAATAATATTGTGTTCGGCATTAAAATGGAACATTGAAATATTTAATAACTACTTTAAAAAAAACATGTATATTAATACTGGGATTATGTAAGTTTGATTAATGTAACAAATAATATTAATATTATTATTTGTATAAAATGAATGATACCCAGATTTATTTATTTATTTATTTTATTTGTCAATTGCTTACAAGATAGTAGGTATAAATAAAACATAGTTATGAATACATGGATACATATAAGAAAAATAAAATATAAAAGAAACAATAGGACAGGGATAGTAGGCACGTTGGTGCACTTATGCACACCCCCTACAGACCTCTTAGGAAAGGGGTGAGGTCAATAGTAGACAGTCTAAGGTTAAAGTTCTTGGGATTTGGGGAAGAAACCACAGAGTCAGGTAGAGTATTCCAGACATTGACCACTCTGTTGCTGAAGTCGTATTTCCTGCAGTCAAGTTTGGTGCGATTAACCTTGAGTTTGTATCTATTGTTTGCTCTTGTGTTGTTATGGTTGAAGCCGAAGTATTCATTGACAGGTAGGACATTGCAATGTATGATTTTATATGCTATACTTAGATCAGACCGAAGGCGGTGTAGTTCAAGGTTTTCTAGGTCTAGAATTTCGAATCTGGTGGCATAAGGTATTCTGCAATGAGTAGAGGAGTGAAGAACTCTTCTTGTAAAATATTTCTGGACTTTCTCAACTGTGTTAATATCAGAGCATTGTTCATGTGTTGATGTTGATCTATATTTAAAAATAAAAATAAAAAAGAGGAAAAAGAGAAGTAAACTTATTTTATTCTCCCTGTTAAAAGATATTTAATCTATCTATTTACCAGATTTATACTAACTCCCAAGATAGCAATAGCATATGAAAACTAATCCATGTTGGCAACATTTTGGTCTATACATATCAGACTCTTGGTTTCATAAATTATAACAGGTTAATTGTATAAACTAAAATAATGTAATACATGATTATTTATTTTAGTTGATGTAATAATGGGGATCACAAAGGAATTTACTTATGTTGAGCAGCATCGAGGACAGAAGATGTCAAATTGCCTCGATGAGATTTCAAACGAGTACTTTATAAAAACCTTCCAATGACATCTTTATAGAATGATCACATCCATTAATTTGTCACACTAATTGGCATTAGATTTTAAGAATTCTAATAATTAATTGCTCACTGTCATAAATAGGAATAATGAGTTCATTATGTTGTATAAGTACCAAAAACCAGCTTTAATAAATTGCAGGATTTTGTGAAAGGAGTAAATTCATCATTTGCCAAAGTTTAATTGAAAATTACTTTTGCTCCTGTCTTCCTTGAGTATTCAAGAACTTTAGATCAATACAATTTATTGGCTGTTTCAGTGTTTGCTTAATTATGCTTCATTTTCATAGAACTGTTTGCACTAGCACATGTGAGAACTGTAAATGTTGAAACTTCCAAATTCCTAATTGTCAAATGTGTAAATGTGAGGTTTATCAGTGCATTGATTGGCAAATGTTTTTATCTTTAGACAAGATGCACAAATATTCAGCAGATATTCAGGAATAATGTATTTTATAGAACTATCTAAATGACTGTAGTTAATTCAGAAAGATATATGCTTATTTCTCTTCATTTATATTACTTATCTCAGAGACAAATCATTTGGCTCATCCACTCTTCTTCTACTGTATTAATCAAGTCCACTAATCACGCTAAAAGTCACTTTAACACTGTGGGTTGGTTGTTGCCAGTATATTGTCCATAAATCTTAAGACTTCTTTTCTAAACAATGTGCCAGTAATTTAATATATGCTGCTATGTGAAATGCTATGAAGATAATTGCTTCCAAACAGTAAACATGCATCTACCTTGATCTGTCTTAATCTAGATGGAATTTATTCTCCAGAAATGAATCCCGAGGCATTGATATTTTTTCTACTATTTGTTGTTGTCCGCGGACAGCCTGAGGAGACGGCAGCTGAGTCGGACAGTGAGAAGGAACATGGGCCAGTCCGGGAGTCTGGAGAGGACTCAGACGAGGGTCCTGCATCTGATATAGAGATGGAGCCAAGGCCATCTGGGAGTTATGTGCTGACTCCGGAACCTCCAGAATCTGACAGCAGTGAGGCAGAGGAACAAGGGGAGCCTGTTTCCAGTGCATGCGTGCACAGAGCTGCCAGAAGGCAAGAACAGTTAACACAAAAGGGGCAACTCGAGAGTAAGGCTTGGAGGTGATTGGCCCTCCTATAAGACATAAAGGTGGAGGAAAGGGACAGGAACCTTTGCAGGAAGCAACTTTGTTTGCTCTGTTTGAATTAAACCTTGAAGCTCTGTATGGACTTTGTACTCCATTTGGTTTTTTACAGTTAATTTGGCACTTTAGTTGTTGGCAGCAATTCAAAGGAGATAAAGGTGGGTGTTTATCTCGAGACTGTTTGGGACCCATTATGGGCTGGGAATGAACATAATTCCCAGCCGTTGAAATAAAAAGAGAGTTGTTTGGACTAAGAGTGTGATTAATTACAGTCTCAGGAAGCCTTGGTCAAAACACTATTAACAAAAGCTTTAAAACTCAGTTTTGTGAAACATTTTTGCTGTCATTATAATAAAAGTTATATGTAGCTTTCTCTTTCTCTTCATCTTTGATACACTATATACGGTATATATTCTATGAATATATAATATATATTATTGTTTTATATGTTTTCATCTATGCATATTCCCACAAATAACATTCTCTGTGATGACTTCCAGAATTACAAGGAATTTTTATCCAGAACTTGTTTTATATTTATGTAGAGAAGTTTATATTCAATTTTCCCACACTTAACTCCATCAGTCCTTGTTTTAATCTATGGAGGTAGCCAGCAGGTGCCAATTAATGTTTCTACATGTATTTGTTGTCAAATTCCGTCCATTGATGTAATATCAATGTCTTTTTTCAGTTGTTTCTTGCAATTTATAAATAATAGCAATGAAAAAAAAGTCACCAGATAATTGAAGGAGATGTTCCTCAACAATTTTTAAGAAATGAGTAAACAAAAGGGGATTTTCTTTCCTTATCATTTCCACTCTTGAAATAAATAAATGAATGAATAGCTTTAAATAGTTTTGTAGTGATATGCCACAAAACAATGTCAGAAAGCTGGAAAGAGTGGATGCTTCTTCTTTTTTTAAAAGATTTTTTTTATTTCAATATACAACAATACATTAACTGTGTGGCATCAATATATCATACATTTAATATAGGCAAGCTTAATAATACCAATCATATCTCTTAATACCCATATTCACATTAAATCAGAATCCTTCCTTGCTTATTTTCAACATTTCAATACTCTCTTCTAATGCCAACTACCATATCAGTTAGACATACCTAGTAATTTCATTATTCAATTTCCTCAATTTTTTTTTTAAATAAAAAATTCTCATTTGGAAGCAATATGGTTCCAGGTTTCACATCTCAATACAAACATGACTATATTTATCTATTCATTTTGTTTGTTCAATTTCATGTCACATTAACCTTATTAGTATTAAATATTAAAATTATCCAATTCCAATTCATATTATAACTTATTTCATTCATTAGAATATTCTCATATCTTATTTTACAATGTTATTTGAAATTCTTATCTCATTTCTATGTTCATTTCCCATATTACCTTTTTCTGTCATATTTACAATTTTATCAATCCTTAGTTTATTAATTCAAAATTATCCCCTCTGATTATTAATTCGAGCCAGCCACCTTCAATCTACCTTAATGCCATCTCTCTATTTACTATATAATACATACATACATACATACATACATACATACATACATACATACATACATATATACATACGTCAGATTCCGCATTACATTTTCTCAATCACCTTGTAAATCATCTATACATTACAAATGTATTAGTCTAATCAATTAATTATAGCAACTGATATTAATCCTTCCATAATAGTTCTCATTTCATCATCTTCCCCCCTTTTCTTATGCATCATTAATAATCAATTACTATATGATATTTTTATTATAAATTCCCAATTCCATATTTATTCCATTAAATTCCATGTAATGATTCTTTAATAACAGGAAAGAGAGGGGAAAAAAGAAACTAAAAAGAAAAAAAATCACATCAGTTACATACTTAACTTTTTTTGATACTTATTCATATATATCACAACTTATTACCTTGCGGAATCTCCTTCCTATCCTTTTTTTTTCTTCACCCATTGTCTCTCGCTCTTTTAACAATAGTTTCTTTTCATCCTCATTTGCTTCCTGTTTCTTTTCTAGTCCTTTCTTTTAATTTCCTTTTTCCCCATGCATATTCCTCTCCATTTCTCATTCCAATTATTAACTTTTTCTTCCTCTCTCTTTCAGTTTTTCTTTTGAACTTCCCTTTTCAGTTTTTTCCCTCTCCTTTTTTCTATTTTTCAAACCATTTTTCCTTTTATTATCACGTCAGACACACATTTTTAATTTTAATTCCTTTTCCCCCCTGTTTAAATAATTGTTGATCCCCATGTTCTTCAAAACTGGCTTCTTCTTTGTTAAACTCCTCCTCCTCTGGTTTATTTTGTTCTTCTACAAACTGGATTGCCATTTCTAATTTCTGTAATACGTAATTACAAATTTCAAATCTAATTTTCATCATTTCATCATGGCCACTATGAAGATGAAGAACAGCCCGAGAAACTAAGACTCTGCTGGAATGGAGAAGCAGCAAGCAGAGTGTGAACCAAGCAAAAGACATCATTTTTGAGGTACCCAAGTATTAAAAATAGATGACTATTTTGAAGGAAAGTGTGTGGAAGCGGCGACCAAAGAAAAATGAGAAGGAAATTGTATTTTATAAAATTGGCTTGAATTATTGTATTGGATTAATTTGGAGGAGAAAATTTAAAGGAAAATTTAAGTTTACAAATTAAACTGGACAACTGTCGGATTAAGGGCACTCAAAGAGCATAACTAAATGGTGAAACTGAGTGTGTTGAAATGAAAAGAAATAATAGCTAATGATTGAAATTAGCGAATCTAATAAAAGTACTATATTTAACAATGAAATCTAAAGTTAAAAGAGTGGACTGTGGAAAAGACTCAAGAGCGCCACCTGATGGTACAGAAAAACTTCAATGACCTTTTTTTAAAAAAGTGCTTGGTCTTACTAAAAATGTGGACTTTGGAACTTAAAAGAAAGTAAAAGAAACTCCATTATAAAAAATCAAAACCCTGGAAACTGACATTAGAAAGGGGAAGATATTTGAAAATATTGACATAAAACCATCCGATGATTGTGGGAAACAGTTGGGAAAGGGCCCACTTGAAGATTTGAAACGAAGATTTAAGGACATTGATTATTGAAAATAAACTTAAGAGATACTGGCTGAAATAATATACTGGACTTTGGTACTGAATACATCAATTAGAGATGAGGAAAGAAAAAAGGGAGAAGATACAATGGAGGAATTATTTGTTGAAATGAGATCAGATTTGCAAGATATGAGAGTGGATGCTTCTGATTGCCATGTTATTTTTAATGTTAAGAAAAGGTAATAGGGTTAGAGTTAGGGTTTATCTTATCTGAAAAGTTAACCATCTGCCACATATGGAGAATGTCTGTAGCATCTTTTGGTCTATTCCAAAAAGAAGGCCCTTAGAAGATTGATTTTCAATCTTGTTATGAGGGTTTAATAATCTAAGTCAGGATTTATCATCCTGGTAAATTGAAGCCCAATCATCTCAAATATTTAGGTAAATGTCATCCAGGTGCTCTAGAGCAGGGATCGCCAACCTTTTGGACCTAAGGGACCACCAAACTCATAATTTTAAATCCTGTGGATCAGAGACCCTAGCAAAATCCCCAAAAAATCTGCAGGAAAATCCCCACCCCGTTTTCCTACCGATTGATCATTCTTTATTTGGGATCACATGATACCGTCTCCAGCTCCATTCTCAGGGGGAGAGAGAGAGAGAGAGAGAGAGACTTTTGGCTTCATGAAAGGAAAGCAGCAGAAGCAGCAGAAGTCTTTCTTTCTCTCCCCCAAACTTCGCCAGAAATGGGTCTTTGTGAGACTTGTTGTGCCGGCGAAGCCTCTTGGAGCAGGATGCCTTGCAGTGTCCCAAAGATTCATTTTTGGTGGAGTTTGAGGGAGAGAAAGAAAGACGTTTCCTGCTTTCCTTGCATGCAGCCAAAAGCAAAAGAAGAAAGAAGCAGAAAGAAGCAGCCCCGTGGCCAGGCAAGATGTGTGGGGTGAGTGGGGCAAGTTCCCTCCCACTGCTCTTCCCCCCCCCCCCCTCACTACCTTGTGTTGTTTGCAATGCAAGTGACACAAGCCTTGTGTTTCCGCAGGCCATGTGTACAGCGCAGCCTTTTGTTCTCATGCAGCCTGGCTTGGGGGGGTGGGGTGCTTTGGTGGTGACATTTCTCTGCAGACCACCAACATTTTCTTGTGGACCACCAGTTGTTGGCGACCACTACTCTAGAGGAAAGTAGGGAAGAAAAAATCAGTTGCAATTTTTTCTGTTTTCTATTGCAATTTCACCAGCAGTAACTTTTCTCTACCCAAAGAAATATAGAATAATGTAACATAACAGTATTGGAAGGGACCTTGGAGGTCATTTATTTAACCCCCTGCTCAAGCACTAGACCTATACCCTTCCAGACAAATGGTTGTCTAGAATCTTCTTAAAAGCCTCCAGTGATGGAGCAACCACAATTTCTAAGGCAAGTTATTCCACTGGTTGATTGTTCTCATCATTAAAAAAATTTCTCTTTTCCTATAAACTCTCCTATAAGCAAGTTTTTTTTTTAAAATGCAGTTTTTGTCAGAATTGTTATAATTACAATCCAAGCCATTCTGTTGTGTTTTTACTTGAAGATTCAGGCAGGGAATATGGATCTTAAAACAATGAATCAACTATATATGGATCTATAATTTCTACATATCTATCAGCAGCAGTACTTAAATATGTCAATCTGTCTAGTCTCATAAATATGTCTAATCTGTCTAGTATATCATAAAGAATAAAGTTCATGGAGCAACTATTAATATTTAAATGAATCCTCCATCAACTCTAAATTCTAAACTTAGTTTTCTTTTTCTCTGGGTAACCTGTCATACTTGCCAAAGAACTGAATGACCCTCTGATTTTTTCTCTTTTATTTCTATGCAGATAATCCCAAAGGTGTTTTTTCAATAGGCAACTGAACCTTCATTCCAGACATTTCACTTCTCACCCAAGAAGCTTCTTCAGCTCTGACTGGATGGTGGAGAATGGAAGGATGAGAACCAAAACATCTTCAAATAAAAACCAGAAAGTCAAGTTGCCTCTTGAAAAAAAAAAACACCTTTGGGACAACCATGACCTGAATGACTGAGAGTCTCCATAGATGCTCATAGGTTGCACATTTCTATAAAGAAATTTGAAATTCTTCCTAAATTCTAACCCACCAGGCCAGCCTCAACCTAGCAGCCTTGTATGATTGTCTGCCTGAAGAATAGCAAACCAGATTCAGCCATGTCTGGAATGCAGCAACATTAAAAGGTTTAGGAATTCTTCATAGTATTCATAATGTCAGTGCGGTAAGTGACATAGGCAAGTTTGTGGAGAAAGAGTTGTGGGAGAGAAAAAAATTTCATTGAATTATTTTTGTAGAATATCAGTGAATGTTATTTAAGACTTACCTGGACAATAGGATTTTCTTTTTAAAAAAAAAAATGCGTTAAAGCAAGTAATGGAAACTTTCCTGAGGAATTTCAGGTAACTTCTCTTCTGGAAAGGTAGCTGCATAAACAGTATAGCATCGATTGGACTCAGTAAGATTTTAAGCCTGCTGTTGATGCTAAGTGCAGCATTCAGAATCAGTGAACCAGCACATTAGATCTTTCCATACTACTTAAGGTTTCAGTTCTAAAATTACTTACCGGAAAATAAGAGCTGTGCAAAAGATTTTTTTTTTAAGGTGCATTTAAATTCCATGCCACATGAAACAAAATTCATCATCTTCTTCTTTTAATGACCCCATAATCCCTCACAGGGTGGAGTCTGAGCAACTGAATGGACCTGAGTGTTTACTGGCCGGATGCCCTTCCTGTTGCCAATGTGGAATTATATTCAGCAGTTATATTCCTATCATGCCCAAAGAGAAATATCTGCCTCTACCTAGGATCAAACTCACAGCCTCCTGATTGCGAGGCAAGAGTTCCACCTCTAGGCCATGGCACCACATACCACATGAAACAAGATTGAATACAGATAATCCTTCACTTATGACTGTTTTACATCCCTTTAAATCAGGAGTGCCTAAACCCTAGATGTGGCCCAGTACCAGTCTGTGGCCCATTTGGAACTGGGCTGTGCAAGTGGTGGGTGAGCGTGCTCACACATGCAGCTCCACTTGTGTAAGGAGCAGGGGTGTGTGCCCACCGCTTGTATAAATGGAGCTGTGCACGCAAATGCGCTCACCTGCTACTTGCATGGAACCATCCCCTCTCCCCCCCCCCCCAGTTGCCAATCCACAAAGCCAGAAAAGTTGGGGACTCCTGCTTTGAATCATATCACCACTGCCCCTAGTCACATTACCACATTTCAAAAGTTTGGCAAACTGTTTACATTTATGACTGGTTGCCAAGTGTCCTCCAATCACGTAATTGCCGTTTGCAATCTTCTCTGCCAGCTTCTCCAGAAAGCCAGCGGGTCTGTTGTGGCTTGTCGGCCACCAGCCCCTCCAGCAGCTGAATCAAAGGAGAAGGAGGAGGAGGAGGAGGCAGCGTGGGAATCAGAGTCAGCATCAGGGCAAACTGGGAGCTTCAAGGGGGAAGAGGGAATGGAGCTGGCAGAGAGAGAAAGAGACAGAGGCAGAGCCTGGGCCGTCCATCAGCCTTCAAATGGAGAGTCAACAGCCCCCAGGTCTGGAGGTGGTTGATGAAGAAGAGGAGGAACAGCTGGGTCCAATGCCTGATGTGTGGCTGTGCAGAAGGCAGAGAAGAGGAGAGCCGTGGAAATCTATGGGCCGAACTGGGGAAGGAAGAGTCACCACAGCTAATGAGATCCCATCCCAGCTATGGAGATAAAAGGGGGAGGAAATGAATGGGTGTGGCAGACAACTATTCAACTTCTGGCCAGACAGACTTGTTAGCCTGCAAGATAAAACTTTTTGCAAGAGCTGCCGGCATTCCTAATAAAGGAATCTTTTGAGTTCAAGTCTGTCGTGTTTGGGGGATCTGTCGTGTTTGGGGAACTGGGTCAGAACAGGGCCCTCTCCCTGCCCCATCATGCCCAGGAGGCCTGGACACTCTACCAGGTGCTCTGTTTAACAAGCAGTTGCAGTTGTTGAGCGAAGCAGTCACATGGGGATCTCATTTATGGATTGCTTCATTCAATGATCAAGATTCCAAGTGCAACTATAGTCATAAATAGAGGACTGCCTATAATGCCACATCATTCTCACTGAAATTATCCAAAAGCTTTTCTCTGTGAAACCCAGTTATTTTAGCGAGACTATTGCAGTGTTTGAACAGCAGTCTTACTTCAGATCTGGCTCATAATTTGGTGGTTCACATTAATTCCCATAAAATCTGGATTAAACAAAACCTGGCTTCATTTAATGCAAATTATAGAATTTTTGTCATGGGGTGGGGGGACTGAGCAGTTCTATATTTCTGTATTTTAATGTAGAGTCACGTATCATTTTGGTAAAATTATGCACATTTTTCTATACAACAAAGAGAAATCACTGCGAAGCAAAATTATCTTAGAATAAAGAGAACACTTAAATATATCAGTCAAATCAGTACAGAATTAAATATGTCAATCACTTCAGCAAAGAATTGTTTGCTATTTTACTATCTCCTTCCTTATGCATACAAGACTCATAGTCCCAGAGACATCTGTTTTCAGAAATGTCATTTCCTTTTCTTTGTATCACAGGAAAGTATATTAAAGTGATGATACAGCGTCTTACAATTACAGGCAGCTACTTTCATAATATTTTCTCTGTCTTTATGCAAAAATTATACATAGATAATAAGATAATAATATCATTTTTACATTTACCAACTATTGGCCCATTAATTTATAATAGAAAATAGAGCATACATTTTGAAAGAACATAAATATTGTCTTATCTTCCTGGGATTGTTTGAAAAAAAATATTAAACTACAAAAGGGAAGATATTTCATATGCACTTTTACTTCATACTGTACAGTGTCTTATGTTCATTCTGTTTTTACTGTAGTTTTTTTCCTCCATAAAATTGCCTATGAATACCTGTAACAATACAAATATACTTATATAATACAGCACCATACACACCAATGGTAGGATTCAAAAATTTTTACTACTGGTTCTGTGGGCATGGCTTGGTGGGCATGGCAGGGGAAGGATACTGTGAAATCCCATTCCCTCCCCACCCCACTAACCTGCTTTCCAGCTCCGTTCTCCTGTGCATGGCAACAAAAGAAGACCCAGCCAATCAGCTGGGACTCAGGAGGCAGAGAATAGATGGGGGCGGGGCCAGTCAGAGATGGTATTTGCCAGTTCTCAAACTGCTCAAAATTTCTACTACTGGTTCTCCAGTACTGGTCAGAACTGCTGAATACCACCTCTGATACACACCTACAGTATACAATCTCAACTAATATAATATATAAGGGACAAAAATACCCCCCTCAGGTGTTTAGTTGACCAGGATCAGTTATTAAATGAATCACTGCAGTTGTTAAGTTAGTAATACAACTATTAAGTGGAATCTGGCTCCCCTGTTGACTCTGTGTCAACTAAAAAAATACTTCTTTGGTCTTGCCATGTGAGATTAGGATGCTGCAAACATTGTAAGTGTAGATAAAGATTTATTTATTGATTAGTTTATAGGCCATATCAAAGTAGAGGTTCAAACACATATTACCAATAAAATTCCAAACAAACAATTTAAAATGATAATAGGGTGAAATACAATAGTTATAGGATAAAGTACAATAGTTGAATACATAAATATAGAATAAAATGACATAAAATTATATTTCTGTATCACCCCTGCAATCTACCTCAATCAGGCCCACATATACCCATCTCAGTTGGATCATTTTAGTCAGAAACGGTGCTGTATTAAATGTCGTTTTCAGATGCTGGTCACACATGAGGTATGTTGTTTTAATATGGGCCTCCCCTTGGGCCATACATTTAATATGTGGATCAAGGTACTTATCTCTCGCCTCCTTATACCAACAGCAATAGAATAATATAAGAATCAGATCTTCTACCTCTTCAACTCCACCGATACATGTATGTTCATCGTATGGAATGAAGAAGGGAATCTCCCAAATCTAACCATTGTATCAAGCTGTTTGAATCTTGCTCGAATAAATGTCTCCTTGAGATGTTTTGGCAATTTGTGATTTTAAATAGTTGTCCATTTGGAAGGTGCGTTTATATTTTTTTCAGCCATTTCAGGCTACCAGCCTTATTCTAAGTGTGGCTATGTCATTTTGAACTTCTATATCCATGTGCAAACATTGTAAGTGTTTAAAAACGGTCGTGTCTCTTTTTTCAGTGCCCTTGTAACTTCGAATAATCATCTAAGCTAATTATTGCAAGGAAACTAGTCATAAAGATCTGAAGTTGTAAAAAAGAAAAAAAAAGTTGGTCAACTTTGAGAATCTTAGAGAATATCTCAGAAACATGTCACTATAGCTATTTATACAGAGTATTTGAAGAAGGGAGTTCTTGAAAAGAGGAATGCAAAAAAGACACATGTCAGATCCTAATCCTAAGAAGTGAGACAGCATGCATTATGTTTTCATGATGCACACTAAGACCGTTTATGCTTGTATCATACATTATGCAAGTATATAATGGATGGAGTTGGCTGGCATCATTGGGACACACATTTCATCATTTGAACATCCTCCCACATAAGCCTAGGATGCTACTTATTTGTTGCAGTAAGAAATTTTAATCTATAATTTAATTCTGCAATTTACCTTCTAAAAGCTTTCTGCCTAATTTGTCTCTCTCTTCCTCCCGCAGTATGGCAGGATTTTCAGATGTTTGAGAATGATGCTAACTGGGTGATTCATGTAATGACTACATTCATTTAAGGAAGCTCTTAATATGTATTCTTTGGAGTCTATTAAAAGTCTTTGCAAAGCTTTTTTAAACCAAGTGCACCTTCTTGGGAGCCAGACATTTGGCAAGGAATAATGTCTAATCCTAGTAGAATTAAGGAAGAAATAAACAATTAACGTTGATAAATTATATTGCTAAAGTAATGTTTTTTTTTCCTCTTATTAGACAGGGAGAAAATCTGTTGCACATTAAAATATTTGCAGAGTTAGAAAATAAGCAGAAAAGTAACAATATGATTAATTAGACATTCATGATACCCCATTGATGTACATGTATTTGCTTTAGTTCAAGTTATTTTCAAAGAAATGTCTTTCACTGAATAATAGAAGGAAGGGAGTGAAGAGAGTAGAGGAGAAGAGGAAAGGGAGAAGGGGAGAGGGGCAGTGGTGGGATTCAAACATTTTTACTACCGGTTCTGTGGGCGTGGCTTGGTGGGTGTGGCAGGGGAAGGATACTGCAAAATCTCCATTCCCTCCCCACTCTTGGGGGAGGATTACTGCAAAATCCTCATTCCCTCCCCACCCCACTAACCTGCTTTCCAGCTCCATTCTCCTGTGCAGGGCAACAAAGGAAGACCCAGCCGATCAGCTGGGACTCAGGAGGCAGTGAATAGGTGGGGGTGGGGCCAGTCAAAGGTGGTATTTGCCAGTTCTCCGAACTACTCAAAATTTCCGCTACTGGTTCTCCAGAACTGGTGAGAACTTGCTGAATAGCACCTCTAGAGTGGGGGAAGGAGGAAGGGGAAATGAGAAGGTAAGAATGAAGGTGAGTGGGGAGGGGAGAGGAAGGGAGAAGAGGAAGGTTACTTCCAAGGATAGGATTGTGTTTGTGCATGTGTGTTTAAAAAGTCAAAATGGCATCCAAGGCCATGTGTAAAGTTCTGCCCCCTTTCTAAATATGTTCCAGCTTTTTTTTTTTTTAAAAAAAAGGTGTAGCTTTGATCACCTGATTACAAGACATTCAAAGAAGAAAAGTAAAGAAAATTGGAGCACAGTCATGCATTTCTTTTTTACAATAGCTTTCCTCATCCCACACTCTAAGAGACAGTGATGAAGTAAAAATAGCGCAAAACACTTCTATTGTTCTGCACGCTATCTGCCCGGTAAAAAGTATAGTATTGACAGAACATAGTTAGCTCCAAAATTGTCAGTCCTATAAGATAGATCAGATTTTTTTTTCAAAAAAATGGCATACTATTTTTATTATAGCAGCTATAGTAACATAATCTTGCAAATCTGAAAGTGCTTCCTCCCCATCCTCACTTCATCATCATGTGAATAAGGAAGGGGCTTGTTGAAAGTGTTTTCTCAAATCAGTTTCCTTGGAATGGGCTCAAGCCCCATTTATTTGGTTGGTAGCAACAGTTCTTTCTATACTTCAAAGCCTTTCCTTATACCCACACTATTAGCACATGAAATCCGAATTAACCATAAAAAAGCAATTAACATGATCACACACAAAAATCACCCCCCCCCAAAAAAAAAAAAGAAAAAAAGATGTGTCAAAGAGAAAATGGCATGAAAGGATGAATATAAGCTAAGGAATGCATTTGTGTCATCTGAATGAATTGCATGTTGTGATACAAAGACAAAAAGGTGCGTTGAAAATACCAACTTTTCAGTATGCCTGTTTAATCAATCTCTTTCTGATTCCAGTTAGAAGATTTCATTTGAAAAAGCCTATATTTTTTTTCATTTCAACATATGCTCCTCAGAGACCCAAATTACATAACTTTTCTGCATTATTTCCCATAGATATAAAATAACTTGGGAAACTGCACATTTTTAAATCCATTTTTAGATTGCTTCATGCCACATTATATAGCAGGGTTAATGTAGTTCACTTCATTTAGTCAGAGTTTCTGAAATTAATATAAGTTAATGTATGACTAAAAGCTTTCTATGGAACCATATTTATTTAACTATCATATTAATGAAGCAAAATCTGCATTCCTTATTTGTTTATTTATTTTGTTAACTACCCCGGAATATAATCAAAGGATAATAAAAACATACTTTTAAAAGGAGCTCTTCTGCTAAACAGCTGCAGTTGAGACTCAAATTCAAAGCATATGTATCAGTATTTTTTGGACAGTTATTGGAAAGATTTATACCCTACAACTATTTTTGACTCTAAATTGAATTCTAACCTATCTCCCTTGAGTTTTACTTTGTTCCTTCAATATAGCAAGGTCAAAGGGAAATATTATGCCTTCAGTTCTTTGCTTTTATGGACTTCTCATCATAAAGACCATAAGTTATATAATATCTCATTTCTGGAAAAATCACAATTTGAGCTGTGATGATAACAAATAGGTCACTTCTAATAGTGCTTTTCCTGCTGAAATGTTTCATTTATTCCAGAATTAGAAGGCAGGATAAGAATTCTTTCTCCCAGCACTACATCTAAAACTCAAGCCTTGTTTCTTACTTTCAAGTTTTAGAGATCAAAAATGTACCATCATTGTCAGCTTTTAATGTGGCCTTTATTTGTTCTTTAGTCAAATAATGCAGAAGAATATACACCAGACAAAGCACTGCTCAGATTATTTCAGGAGACAGAGACGAGGCAATGATTGGTTTTTCCCCAACTTTCTCTGGCTGAGAAGATACAATATTTCTAAGTTTTAATTATAATGAAATTATCTTGGTGCCTTTTGTCCCAAGAAGAAAAAGTACATTAAGATTGCATCTATAAACACTATATCCTATTGATAGTACCTTAATTTATAGCAAATTAAGTATGTATGCATGCATAAAAGTATATAGTAGATATAACATATAAAGGAAATTGGCTTCTGTCTATTGTTCCTTCCAAACTATTTAGCAGAAAGGCTATTTTTGTTTTCATTAATCAAATAAGAATTCCATGTCCCTAACCTCTATGATTTTCCTTTATTGCCCTGTAAAACAAGCACAAAACACCATGCAAGTTGCTTATAAATTATTACTTGGTGAGGCTTTAATGTTAATGTCTATTTTTAATAGAAAATATTTTCTATTGGTCTTCACGTTTCTCTTTTCAGGCTTTCAAAAACCTGGACTTTTTTTTTTTCAACAATGACTGGTAAACAGCACAACTTTATGTAAATAAAAAGCTTTCCAGTATATCACATTCTTAGGAAGTCTTGGGGTTAAAACAAAGTCGAATGTTTTATTTTCTTGCATTTAAGAAACAACAGCTGAGCTAGAAAAAAAAAATTACAACCCTTTCTAAATAGCTCCAAATGTACTGTGTATCTTTTTAACATTCATATTTAGCTTCGGACTCTCACTTCTCAGTCACCACAAGTGTTGCCTGGAGAGCCCAAGTGTCATTTATAAATGCAAGTGGTTATGATAGAAAATGGAGGTCAAAGTAAGGTCTAGTTATTTCTTTAATCTGCTCTGAGCTATTAAAAGCACCATATATGTTTTAACTGGATGTATTTATTTAGCAGGTTCTTGTTCTTCAGTGTGTAACATCCTGACTTTGGACCTCAACTGATAACTGAAAAAAACATTTTACACAGAGAGGCTTACTCTGGAGGGCATCAAATAGCATTCATAAATAAGATTTTTTTTTTCCAATTGGAGAAAGCCATAACACAAATAAAATATATTATCAGTAAGTACCATATTCTGACTTTAGTGGTCTGAGGAAGATGCAGACAAGCATGTCCTAAAAACTTTTGCAAGTAAGAAAAATGTTGTCTTGTTTAGTAATGAAATTATTGCAGCGAGAAATCCAAGCTCAGCCAATAGCAGAATTCCAACAGCACTATATTATCCCCAGAGTAAATATGTCCCACCCATTTTATTTTACAGATTGATTGAGTGATTGATTGATTGATTGATTTCACTTTTGCTGTTTGCCTCCCTCCCTCCTTCTATATACATATGTAATTTGGCTGGATAAAATTATCCAAATCTTATTTGAATTAATCTTTGCAAAGCAAAATTGAATCCAGACTAACTCCCAAACCAACAGAGCAAACAAACAAATTCTTGGCAACTAGAAGATTTCCTTTGTTTTGTTTTTCTTCGCTTTTCCATTTGCTTCCTCAAATCCATTTTGTCTGGTTTGACTTTTATTACATTTTCGGCTTCCTTTTGAATGCACCTATTACAAAACTATCCATCCATAATGTGGTACAAGGAAAGCTATGGGAAGAAAAATAAAGTCAAATGCTGTTTAACATTGATGACTCCTAAATACAACTTAAACCTCTTCGTTACATTTCTGGATCAGTTTTGCTAAGCTTTAATAATGTTTTACAAGTAGCCAGAAATACGAAATGATCCCAGAACACACTTTCTGCCTTTCAGTTCTTCTTTGTAGTTCTTTTGGCATAACCAGCATACAGAATAACAGAGTTTGAAGGAAGCTTTGAAGTCTTCTAGTTCAACCTCATACTCAAACAGGAGACTTTATAGCACTCTGGACAAATGGCTGTTTAGTCTCCTCTTAAAAACCTTTAGTGGTGTAGCATTCAAACTTCTAGAGCAGGAGTGTCAAACTCAAGGACCAGGAGACGGATCTGGCCTGTGGGATGCTTAGATCTGGCCCACGGGGCCACCCTGGAATCAGTGAAGAACTGGCCCATTTCATGGTCTCTGACCATGAAAACAGAGCTAGGGAGCATACAGCCCTCCTGAGCTCCATTTTTGTTAGCAGAGGGTTGCAGGAGGCCATCACTACCAAAAATGGAGCTCGGGAGCCTGTTTTTGCTTGGGCTGCCACAAGAGCCCTGGATATGAGTGGTGTTGAGCTGGCCATGCTCACCCTGGTCACACCCACCCTGGCCACACCCACCCCAGCCCCCAAGGTCAAACACAACCCTGATGTAGCCCTCAATGAAATTGAGTTTAACACCCCTGTTCTATAGGCAGACCATTCCATTGATTAACTGTTCTCACTGCCAGGAAATTTCTCCTTATTTCTAGATTGGATCTCTCTTTGTTAAGCTTCCATTCATTACTTCTTGTCCTGTTCTCAGGTACTTTGGAGAATAGGTTGACCCCTTCTTCTCTATGACAGTGGCTCAGATATTGGAAGACAGCTATCGTGTCATCCCTAGTCTTTCTCTTTGTTAGACTGGACATACCTAGTTCTCACAAGAGTTCATCATACAGTTTAGTCACCAGTTCCTACTCATTTTAATTGCTCTTCTCTGCACTCTTTCCAGAGTCACAATATCTTTTTTTGTATTATGGTGACCAGAACTGGTGTGGTCTTACCATTGCAATGTAAAGATGTACTAACACTTCATGTGATCTTGATACTATCCATCTGTTGATGCCACCTAGGACTGTATTGGTTTTTTTGGCAGCTGCAATACAATGTTGGTTCATACATAAGTGGTAATTCACTAGGATACCTAGATTCATCTCACAGTTATTGATGTTGAGCCAAGTACCACCTATTCTATACCTGCACATTTATTTTTCTTGCCTAAGTGTAAGATCTTAATTCCTCACCACTGAATTTCATTTTATTAGATAAGGCCCTGTGTCTTGATCCTTCTGTATCTTGAGTCTATCTTCTAAAGTGTTGACTATTTCCCCCAGTTTGGTATTATTTGCAAATTTGATGAGTTCCTCTTCTACCCCCTATATTATTTATCAAGATGTTGAAGAGTACTGGGCTTAAGACAGAAATTTGGTGTAACCCATTGTATCCTTCCATCTCTTTAGATGTAGTTCTATTAAGGAATACACATTGAGTGCAATTGATCAGCCAGTTACAAATCCATCCAGTAGTGATACTGTCTACCCCACATTTTTCTATATTCCAAGAAGCAGACTGTGGACTATTTTGTCAAATGCCTTACTGAAGTCTAACTCAACAATATTCCCCCGATCTGCTAATTAATCACTTTGTCAAGAAATTTAATAAGGTTTCTCTGGCATGATCTGTTTTTGACATACCCATATTGGCTTCTAGTAATAGCTTTGCTTATTTGCAAATCTGTTGCTTCATTATCTTTTCCAGAATCTTCTCAGTTACTGATGTCAGACTGATTGGTATGTAGTTTTCTTCATCCGTTCCCCTCCCCACTTTTGAAAATTGGAACCACATCAGCTCTTTGTCAGGTGTCCAAGTGATGAAATCCATTTAAAAAGAAAAGTACAAAATCCATTTTTCAAAAGATTTCTTTTATTTAGGAAAGCATCAAATTGGCAAAGTCCATGGTAATTCCAGATCTGACTCAACCTGGAATTACCCCACAATATTACAAGTTAGAAAAAACCCCACAGGACACATTCTCCAATAGAAGTAATTTAATGTTGCTTGATGTCATAAATCTCCACCTCAAGGGGCCCCTGCAAGGACAGCTCATTTCCCATCATAAGACTTTATCTCCATTCCTCCCCCTTTAGGAATGTGTCAAGCCCGTAACCCTTCCCGCCATGACTACCACAGAAAAAGTAAGAAAAAAAATATATGCTAAGATTAATTAAAATGGCTACACTTATGTCAATTTCGGGCTTGACACTCTTTTGCAAACATCTAGTAGTTCTTCGGTGCTCCAGAATTTTTGAAAGATATAATTCAGTAGTTCTGAGATCATCTCTGTCAGCTCCTTCAGAACCACGAGGTGTAATCCATCTGGTCCTGGTGATTTGAACTCATTTAGATTTGGTAGGTCTTATCTTACCATTTCCTTGCCTATTTTGACTTGTATTTCTATTTTGTCTTTTATAGTACTTCTTTTGATAGGTTGGATTATTTTTTTCCATTTGTGAAAAGACAGATGCAAAGAATGAATTAAGCAGTTCCACTTTCTCCCTGATAGCAATCACCTCCATGCCATCGTCTCCCACCAGTAAACCAAATGTTTCCTTTTTTTGGGGGGGTGGGGGGTGCTATATGTTGAAAGAAACTTTCTTTCTGCAGTTCATTCTAAGTCTTAACTTTCCTGATTTTGACTTTTCATTATTCAGGCTATTTGTTGGTATTCTGTTTTAGTTATGCATTCTTCTTTCCATTTTTTTTATGTTGGTCTTTTTTTTAATCTCTCAGTTTATCAGAGAGTTCTTTATGCAGCTATGCTGGTTTCATCTGGGGTCTCTTATTGTGCTAGACTTGGCTTTTATAATAATTTTTTAGAATTCACTAAGATTCTTGAGTTGTTTTCCCATTTAATACAGTATTTTTATCCTTCCTAAGCTCTAAATTTACTGAAGTTTATTGAAATCTGGTCCGTTAAAGTCTAAGATATTTATTTGACTAGACTTAGACTTTAGATTTAGACTCCTTCTATTCAAATTCCAAGTTCCTCTTTGCCCAAATATTTCTTTCCATTTTATTTTCCTCCCACTCCCCTGTAATTATTCCATACTTTCTAGCTTTAAATTCTTGAACTCACAGTTTACATGGATCACAACAGAATTTGATAATGAAATTGCAAATGTTTCTGGATGTGTCCAGAAGTGACAAGATGGGTAAATGATATGCGAGAGTTAACACGATCACAAATTATAATAATTTTGATGCTGTCGCTGTCTGCTATGGACTCTGTAAGTTCTATAGGTCTTCTCTGTAGTTCAACTGGTAAGATGTAAAAATTGCTCCTGTCAACTCTATATATTTATGAGATGCTTCGGTGATATTTTCTTGTCGATTTCCAATGAAATATGTTCTGGCTTAATTGCAGGTCTGCACTGAAAGAATAACACTGAATTTGTATCTTTAACAGTTGGCTCACTAAATATCTGTCAGAGTGTTTCCATATTCTCAATTATAGACCAAACACAAATATAAACACATGTTTGTGCATAGTACTTAACTAGCCATTCTCACATCCATCTCACCTAACCTCAATAAACATGTAAGCATTAAACAGACACTGCTCTGAATGTAACTAGATAGAACAATGGTTTGAAGGCTGCAACTTTTAAAAAATGTGTTTCTGCTTATTATAAAGTATAATGGTATGCTAAATTTGTAACTGTGTTTCTGTAGATTTCACTAAGCTGCCATAGCCAAATGGAGCATTCCCTCAGGACAATATTTGGGCAATGTTCCTAAATGGCATGCTATCACATATGTCAAGCTCTCCTGTGGCTTTAAGATCCCTTAGGCACAATAACACTGATGGTGTGAGTGCGACTGACATAATAATCATTTGACACAGCTCAGTGGCACTTTCCTTTTCCTTCCTCATAAGAACTGTTTGAAGAAAACTGGTGTAATATTTTACACTGAGTGCTTTTCTAGTAATGAAAAAACACCCCAAAAGAAACCAAAGTCACTACACAAACTAAAATGGGTTTGTTTGGAAATACCAATCCTAGTGGAATAAAAGATGCTTGAAATAACAATAATAACAATAACAACAACAATAACTACAATAATAACAATAATAATAACTTCAATGGAGTTTGGACAGTTAAATGTGCCATTCTTACCATCAATACGGAACAAAAATAGTGAAATCAAAATGCCCTATGGAAATAACATGGAGAGTCTGGATGAAAAAGATCATTATACATATTTGGTCATTCTTCAAGATGAAAATATCAAACAAATCAAGAAAAAGGCTGACCAAGAAAATATTAATTTTACTTGCAACCTTCTGACACTCTAGAGAGGAGAGGAGAGGAGAGGAGAGGAGAGGAGAGGACTGACTGTGAATGCTGCCTAGATATATAAAAGCACTATTTAAAAATTAACATTTAGTAGACTCAGCTTCTAGCTTTAGTAATTGAAACAAGCTGTTTCTCTGCCCTTATACTTCAGATACAAATTAAGCTATGATTTGTATAATGTCCATTGGAAATGTCTATTCTTTGTAAAATTTAACAACTGGATCAACTTCGTAAACCCTTTTAGTCAGTTTCAAAAGGTTCACAGAAAATTATTCAGCTTAATTTTCCTTAACTTGTATTCTAGCAGTTCATTTTCCTTTAGCAGCATTTTGTGGGCAAAAAGTGTTGATTCCACCATTCTGGAACATACTTTACTCAATAGTATATGGAAGTTGTGACTGGATGAACGCCCCATCCTAAAGCAGCCAGTGAGGCGAGACAGATTTTTAAAAGAAAAGAGCATGAAAATTGTATATTGTGAAGTTATGTAGACAGTCCAGGATGTGATGGAGAAACTTCAACGTTCCAGTGGTGGAATTCAAAATTTTGTACTACCGATTCTGTGGGTGTGGCTTGGTGGGCACGGTTTGGTGGGCATGGCAGGAGAAGGATACTATAAAATCTCTATTCCCACCGCATTCCAGGGGAAGAATACTGCAAAATCTCCATTCCCTCGCCACTCCTGGGGGATATTTACTGCAGTATCCCATTCCCAGCCAATCAGCTGGGATTCGGGAGGCAGAGAATAGATGGGTGCATGGCCAGTCAGAGTTGGTATTTACTGGTTTTCCAAACTGAGAGGTGGTATTCAGCAGGTTCTACTGGAGAACCAGTAGTGGAAATTTTAGTAGTTCGGAGAACTGGCAAATACCACCTCTGACTGGCCTCGCCCTCATCTAGTCTCTGCCTCCTGAGTCCCAGCTGATTGGTTGGGTCTTCCTTCTGTTGCCCTGCACAGGAGAACAGAGCTGGAAAGCAGGTTAATGGGGTGGGGAGAGAATGGGATTTTGCAGTAACCTTCCCACAGGAGTGGGGAGGGAATGGAGATTTTGCAGCATCCTTCCCCTTCCACGCACACCAAGGCTTACCCCCCAAGCCACGCCCACAGAACCAGTAGTAAAAAAAATTGAATCCCACCACTGTCGAAACTACTCAAAATTTCTGCTACCCATTCTCCAGAACTGGTCAGAACCTGATGAATGCCACCTCTGCCTAGCACTGCTGGAAACATGCAAGACTTTCTGAAAATTAAGCTAAGTTGGAAGAATATGTCTCGACCATGTTGCTCATTTAAGACTGTCAATGTGATGGGTTGAACTAGAACTGAGGAGACCTATCTATTCGCCCCAGAAGATGAGTGGATGACTTTGCCAATCACTATCTCCATCTTAAATGAAGGAAAGAGTTTTATATGCAGCTCATGGAGCTGCTGGAATAAAAGCCAAGGAAAAGCAGGGGATCTGTTCTAAATTGCATTTCATAGGAAACCTTATCCATTTCTGTATTTTCCACCTTATGGATGAAGACAGAACTTTTCAGAAAATACTGCAAAAGCCAGTTTGAAAATTGTGCCACAACTGACAATAGAAAGAAACAGATTTCAGGATCTCCACATTCTTATTTCATATTCCTAGTCTGGAATACGTTTGCAAGCAATAGTCTCTTTTATTCAAGTTATTCATTTATGCTATTCCCCCTCCCCCCCATATTAGCATAGTTGCTGGAATTTGCAGATTAGAAAGCAGCTTTTCAACACTTTGCGGCACCACGGCATGGTGTGACAAGTTTGCTTAAACTTCAGCTTTTCAGCTTTTTTTGGTTACTTTTCCTATTAAATTACAACAGATTTGTCTTCACAAAAGAAACTCAATGACTCTGGGTTAAATTGGATTTAAATTGGACTTTACAATGCATATAATTCTACTTGTCTTTGAAATCAATAGCAAATGCCCAATTAATTTCAGCAGGAGTTGTAAGAAGCCCTTGCCATACAGAGTTAAAAATGGCCTACACATTGTACATTGCCGCCCGAAATCTAAACTCATTTAATTGGAGCAAAAGTTACATTGATTAAACAAAGCTTTGTTTCAAGGTAGCAAGCTTTGGAGAAAAGAGGCAAGCTGTTAATCGTTTGTAAGGGTCAGATCAGAACCAGCAAATTCTAGATTTGGTAATTATTTAACATGCAATAACCTGCTGTATCCCAAGGCTACCAACACCATACCAAGTATCTGCTAATTTAAAAGTGTGATAGGAAGAAGCCACAAATTTAAATTCTACAGCTATTTAAAAATAAATACATCTTCTCTCAGGCTATAGGCAGTCAACTATTGTGTACTTAACTGTGGTCTGCAATAAAGATTGCAATTTAGCCAAGTTATTTCTGTGAGTCTTCCGCTGATTATAGTCAAGGCATCAATAAAGCGTCAGGAAAGTTCTGATTTACAATGATTCCTGTTTAGATTAATCTGATATCAGTCTCAGACTACATTTTTTTTTTTAGTTATGCCAAATCCCTCCTTGTATTTTTAGGTCAGTATAGCCAGGTCTTTTAAATTGTATTCATTTTGATAGCTAGACATATGTTTATAGGGCGACACAGTGGCTCAGTGGCTAAGATGCTGGGCTTGTCATCTAGAAAGCCAGCAGCCCAGGTTTGAGAGTCAAATGCCATGCGACGGGGTGAGCTCCCGTCCTTGCCTAGCTCCTGCCAATCTAGTAGTTCAAAAGCATACAAATGCAAGTAGATAAATAGGTACCACTTTATTGGGAAGGTAACAGCGCTGTGATGACCTGGAGCATGGCACAAGGGCAACACAGTCACATAAGTAAGAAAAGTTCCTTTAATACCTCCAACTTTGCCCCCAATATCCAGTTACCTTTGGCTGGAGAAAAAACTCTCCCAAAAACAGTCTTTAAGTGGAGGAAATTCAGTCCAAAAACAAAATACATATAAACTGTAAATAAAAATCCCACAAACCATGCTGCAGCAATTAGCTGGACAGAGCAGGATAAGGAATTGCAGACTTTAAAGGCCAACAAAACACACACAGTTGGAAAGACACCAGGAACCCAGATAAGCCTGGACAATAAAAGATAACTTATGATTTGGTTCCAACAAGTTGCTGTGCACAATCTCCCTTTTTAAATACTGTGTTCCCAGCTGCAGCTACTGAAGGGAATCGGGGCCCTTTCCTCCCCCATAAGCCATGAGACTCACGTTGCTCCCTTCTCCGTTCCGCCCTGTGTGCCCTAGGATGAAGAGAGGGTAGGCCTGGATCTCCTCTGAATTTCCTCTGCCTTGCTCTACCTCTCCCCTGCTCTGCCCAGCCAGACTTTGCCCTTCCCCAATTTCTTCCACAGCCACCGGAGCCACACTCCCACTCCCTGTCAGCTACTTGGCCTCCTCCTCGGAATCAGATTCCGACAGGAGCATGACAAGTGCTCTATGATATCATGCTGGCCACACGACTGCAGAAATGTCCGATGACATTTCTGCAGTCATGTGGTCTTGAAACTGAGATGAGCACCAACATGTTTAGTCAGCAATGACTAGTAGAGTAAAATCTGCAGTGACTCCTTTTTCTTTTTCACACATATTTATAAATGAATTTAAGAGATTTACAGGAGTTTTTTTTTTCCTTTTCCTTGTCAAGCTTAAGGAAATTGTAATGCTAGTAAGGTGTTCAGAAATTACTTCTTTTATTTCCTGCATGTTTTAGATTGAAAAAGTGGCACAGAAGCAACAAATGAAGCAAAACATTTAAGATTCCTGCAACAAGAAGGAGGTCAATTTGATGTCCAGAAGAATCTCTTCCCAACTTTATGATTCTAAGACTAGCATATTGAATAGAATAGATTAGAATAACAGAGTTGGAAGGGACCTTGGAGGTCTTCTAGTCCAACTCCCTGCCTAGGCATGAAACCCTACACCACTTCAGATAAATAGTTATCCAATCTCTTCTTTAAAAACTTCCAGGGTTGGAGCATTCACAACTTCTGGAGGCAAGTTGTTCCACGGATGAATTGCTCTGTTGAGAAATTTCTCCTTAGTTCTAAGTTGCTTCTCTCCTTGATGAGTTTCCATCCATTGTTTCTTGTCCTGCCCTCAGTTTTTTGGAGAATAGCTTGACTCCTTCTTCTTTGTGGAAGCCCCTAAGATTTTGGAACACTGCTATCATGTCTCCCCTAGTCCTTCTTTTAATTAGACTAGACCCAGTTCCTGCAACCATTCTTCATATATATTTAGCCTCCAGTCCCCTAATCCTCTTTGTTGCTCTTCTCTGCACTCTTTTTAGAGTCTCAACGACTTTTTTACATTGTGGCGACCAAAACTGAATGTAGTATTTCAAGTGTGGCCTTATAGGTATTTCAAGGCATTATAATTTTGTATTATATAATTATAACAATATTGACACCATTAACTTTGACTCTGAAACATCCCATATGAATTTGTATTATATGGTTTTACTAAATGCAAGAAATAGAACTCGGTAAGTTTTGGATATATATTCCAAGATAAAATGAAACTCAGATATGAACGCACTAGGCCCCTTTTTCTTAACCTCAGCAGGTTTAAGATGGGTGGATTTCAATAACTAGAACTTCAATAGCTAGAATGCTCCAGCCAGCAATACTAGAAACTGAAGTCATCATTTGAGACTTTCAAGAAGAGGTTGGACTGTCATTTGTCAGAAATGGTGTAGGATCTCCTGCTTGGGCTGGGGGTTGGACTAGATGACCTACAAGGTCGCTTCCAACTGTGTTAATCTGTATCTGAGTTGAAGTCCACAGATCCTAAAACATTGCACTAGACTAAGCTAGTTTGGGAAATATAATATGTACACATATATACATCTTTCAGAGCAACATGTATATATGTATATATGATATAATATGTACACACACACACACACACACACACACACACACACACACACACACACATTCTTCAGAGCAACAAATAGCTTTTATTTTGGGCTAGATAGTGGCAGCCGAGCAGAGAATCCAGGAAAATGAAAATGAAATTCCTTCTTAAATGTTCCACAGTCCTGAGTGGATTTGCCAGCATGCTTTTATCTCTTATGGGCCTTATAAATTTTTAAAAAGCAAAATGGAGACAACAGTTAATAGATCTCCTAGTTCAACTCTGATTTAAAACTTTAATTATTAAAGTACACTTTACACTTGATTTGTTGCCAGCATCTTTTAGAGTTGTTTTTTTTTTCCCCTTGAGAGGGAAGGAAGAGGGAGGGGAGAGAGAGAGAGAGAGGAAGAGTGCATTTGTTATTATAAACTGTTAAATAGATTGTACCTGTATCTAAGAAAATATTAATGTCTCTATCAAGTTGAGTTTGATTTGTAGACACAGATTTCTTGGCATTAGCATAACTTTTCATTGCTTTCTTCCGGGATAATTCTTAATTTTCCAAAGCAGCCTACAACCATAGTATTCCTGATAATCTCTCATCCAAAGATTAAACAGGCTTAATACTGCTTAGCATCCAAATCCAGACAAAGATGCTCCAATTATACTATGTGGCAAAAGGAGCAAAAGAGGGCAGAGGGAGAGAACATAATATGGTTGCTCATATTTAGAAAACTTAAAATATCAGCTATTATTGTTCTCACTGTCATTTCTCCTTAGTTCTAAGTTGCTTCTCCCTTTGACAAGCTTCCACCCATTACTTCTTGTCTTGCTTTCAGATGTAGACCTAGAAAATAGGTTGACCCTCCTCTTCCTTGGGATAGACCATCAAATATTGGAACCTTCCTACCTACAATCCAGTATGTTTTCAAGCAGAAGTTATAAACTGCTTTGAAATGTAAGAGAGAAAATGCATACTCTAAGCAGCAGAAATGTTTTTAGTTCTTTGAAATTGCTGAACCACATTCTTGCATTTTCCAAAGCAGAACTACAAATGAAAAAAATATAATAATAATCCGGTAATGCTGACAATAACAAAACCAGGTCAATGTTAATTATGAGGGTGCAAAATTTTGGAAGCATTCCAAACTCAAGATGACTCCATCTGAGCTCAAATTATCCTCTCTAACTTTTTTTTCCTGTTTTGCTTTTATTAATCGAATACAGTGAAATAAAAAAGGAAACCACCTCCACAAATTCATAAAAAAAGAAAACAAACAAAAAATGAAAACTAGAAAGAAACAAAACCAAACAGAATACACAAGGAGAGATGCATATATACATATACACATACAAGCATACACACCGTGTATGCATTCTACCCAAACCTTTAAATAAAGCATAACAAAATATCAAAATAAACATGTTTTATTATAATCATAAACAGCAAATCATTTGTATCTTCCTAACACCGCTATTTCTTTAAACCACTGAATAGCCAGGTATTTATTCATCCAATATCTTTTGATTATAAATAAAGCACAGAGAATTCATTATTGTTGTTTTGTCCAGATGTCAATTTCCATCTGGTTCAAAAGAACAGCAACATCAGAGAGTATAGAACCTTGCAGATGATTGGAACAACCCACCTGGAGTTCCAAACAATTGTTTTGAAATTCAATCATTTTGTTCTTCTTATTTCATCAATTATTTTCTTCTCCAAATAGAAATAACCACTGTGAAAGCTCTTGTTTTAATTCTAATTCTGAAATGTGTCCTGCATCAGTTTTCAATTACAGATTCACTGTCAACTTCAAAACGGATCAGAGCTGCCATGGCCATCTTGCCATCTTGCCATTTCTCAATTTGCTGCACACTATGGGAGGGGGAGAGGTCTGGAATGTCAGACCAGACAACAACACAACAATAGCAACAACAATAACAAGGTCCTCTCAACAGGTACTGCCCAGAGATTAAGATGAGTTGCCAAAGAGATGACAGAACACCTAATTGGACAATGTGACCCATGACAATAAGGGAGGGAGTTATCTGTTCCTTAACTATACTGAAACTGTGGGAAATCATTTGATCTAGTTTTGTTTTCATCAGTGCCAAAATGATGTACTCAATAAAACAGTTCTTTGAGAAAGTTTAATAAAACAGTTCTTTGAGAAAGAGAAAGCACTCTTTGGAGTGCTGAATTAGTTGAGTTCATTAATCAGAATCTTGATATTTACACACAGTTGATAAG
This sequence comes from Bungarus multicinctus, assembly GCA_023653725.1. Lineage (NCBI taxonomy): Eukaryota > Metazoa > Chordata > Lepidosauria > Squamata > Elapidae > Bungarus > Bungarus multicinctus. The sequence continues at coordinate 37,824,070 of CM042851.1, read as the reverse complement.
GTATACCTCAGTTAACTCAAAGCCAAGAAATAGCAGCACGCAACCAAAGCAGAGTCTCAGATGCTTTCTTGAATGAATTGCTTTCAAATAGGAGTACGCAGAAGAATAGTCCAGAATCAGTCCAAAGAGCTGAGAGTTGGATCAGTCATTCCAAAGGTCAGAGATTCAAGGTTCCTCACAGGAACAGGGACATGAGAGCCAAAGATCAGATTGCTTCCACAAAGGGACCATGGATTAAATGTGATGGTATGTGCATCTAGAGAAGTAGTGTGAGGGAATGTCAGCAATAATACAGTGGCTTCCTAGGGAGAAGGCAGCACATTCCAGAGGAGGGAGCTAAACAAGAGACTGTGCAGTTGTGAACTGGATAAGAGAGGAAGGAAGAATTTCAGACTAGTCACACCCTAGAAACTCCCAGGTATATAGAATATATTAGGTTATAGCTTTAGCCAGGGGTGGGATTCCATCAGTATAACAACATTTTTGCTGATTGCATGCTTTGTGCGCGTGCTCCGCATTTAAAAAAGGCAAGCCCATACTTACCTTCAACTGCAACCTCTGTGAAGAAAACAGCAGAGGTGTGGCAAATCTCTCTGCTGCGTGAATCAGCTGTGCTCTAAAGTAATGCATAAAGCACAGAAAAGAGCAGGGACGGGTGGGTGGGCCCACTTCCTTGTTGCAGAGAACCAGTTCAGAGCAAGCTGAACATGGGAACAAAGGGTTCGCCCGATCCGATCCAAACCAGTAGAATCCCACCCATGGTTTTAACCCAGCAAGATTTTGTCTATTCATATAAGCAAATAAAAAACTGAACTCAATTGGATTTCACTGTGTCAGCCTGACATTAGAATTGTTTCTTAAAATAGGCTGTAGCCAACTGTCATCAATCAAGAGATTTACTCCCTTGCTTGGCAGGAAGCCTAGTATTGCTCTGTTCTTCATTGAGGAGGCTGCAGAGACTGGGAGGCCTGACATACTCAAAATCATGTGATTGCTCCAGTTGCTCCTGTGTTTGATCAGCATCAGGTGTTTCTTGACTTATATGTTCTAAGATTGACGTTCCATAGGTTCTGCTGGAATCTCTTCCTCAGCATCTGATTCATCTGGGTCCTGGGACATGACAGGAATGTACACTAACATGCATGCTGTGCCAGTCATACAACTGCCTTTTGGATGCAGTATTTATGATTTTATTTATCCATCCATTCTTTTTTTTTTTTTTGTGGCTAGTTATGTCCATCACATAAATCCCCATCATGACACAACTTTTCTTATTTTCTTATGATAGATCTGATTTACAAGTGTTCTGATTCAATTCTTTTGCATGATGCCTTTTATAAAACACCATCCCATGTCTACATCTGTGTGATAAAATAATCACAACCTGATATGATAAAATGGCAAATTTTCAAGGATAATTTTTTGCATATTTTTATTTGAGAATATCGAAGTAGACTCTTTTATTTAGAAATGGCTGCATAAATTTATTCAGAAAGAAAGAAAGAAAGAAAGAAAGAAAGAAAGAAAGAAAGAAAGAAAGAAAGAAAGAAAGAAAGAAAGAAAGAAAGAAAGAAAGAAAGAAAGAAAGAAAGAAAGAAAGAAAGAAAGAAAGAAAGAAAGAAAATCAGATAATTATTGTGGCCAATGTATTAGAAAGCATGGTATTCAATTTTGTTTAAGTTTTAATAGCCTTAACAATCTAATTGTAGACATTACAATTAGTATTGGGGCATCCATAGTACTGTAACATTCATGACAAAAATCTTATTTTGGAAGAAATCTTATTTTGATTATTTAGCAGGGACATTTTTTAAAAAAATCCTGATACGCACAATTTAAAAACCAAGGTATTACACCACCATTCATTTTTATTGATAGTACTAAAAGCTGTTTATAATTAGCAGTTGTTATTATGTTCATTTATGCAGTGTTTCTGTCGTGCTTAATAACTGTTGCTTAATTGCAAGGTTAACCTGCTGTTATAAACTTATGTTTAAAAAATTAGAAGCGGAATAAGGCATTCTTTGTTTGTTATGCTGTCCAAACTGAAAATGTAATAAAATGACCTGGGATGGGAACTTTTATTATATATATGATTAAACACTGAGCAAAAACCTTTTTTTTTTTCCCCTTAAGGGATGGATTAAGTAATTTGTATAAGCCACAATTTATAGCCAGAGAGTTTCTTCACATAAGAAAAATGCATCTATTTGAAAATTTCTCCTTGTATCTGTGTATATTGAACTGACCTTTAATGTTATTTATTGATATATATTTTTCAAATCACTATACGCTACTCAGAGCCACATAAAATGATTTGATTAAGAACATGTATCAGCCCTGGTCAATTCTGAGCTGATCTTGAAAAATCTAGCACCAAATTTGGTTGGTAATTGGATGGGAGAGTATTACAAAAGCTCAGATGGGGAAGTCAGAATCTGAAAGATCCATCATCTATCTATCTGCCAGCCTTTCAATGTAAACCAGACTTGGAAACCAAAGTTGCATATGTTAATGCTACTTTTATTACAAGGTTGTAATAACAGAACCTTACAAGACTGATGTGCTTCCTTTCCCCCTCTGTTTATTTTATGAGAACTAAGAGGACCCTGTCTGAAATGCTTACTTCAATTATTGATCTGTCCTAGACTCAATTTCTTTTATCTGACCATTTCTTTATTTATCAAATTTATATGTCGCGTGTCTTGCGGTCCAATTTTTTCCTTCCTTCCAGAAGTTACTCCTTTTGCCTATTACCTCATTATCTTCATTCATTCATTGAGATATACAGTATGTATATCCCTCATTTTTTCTTTCATCATCCAGAATTTCTTCCTTCCATCCAGAAGTTATTCTTCTTCTATTATTGCCTCATTTTCATTCATTCCTTCGTTTCTTTCTTCCCTCCTTCATTGAGATATATCCCTCCTCCTTTCTTTCACCATCCAGAATTTTTTACTTCCATCCATAAGTTATTCTACTTCTGCTATTGCCTCATACTCATTCATTCATTCATTCATTCATTCATTCATTCATTCATTCATTCATTCAGTCATTTTTGGGGCGAAATATATCCAATATCTATCTCACTTCCACATATACATACACACATTTATATACACAGAAAGTGAAAGACAGAGACAAGCACATGCTACAATAGGGCACCTTTAAATAAAGCTTTAAATAAAGCAGAATAGGTTGCCTTTATCAGCTAGAAAAGGCCCTCCCACATGCCACAAATGCCTTTGACAATGACTTGTTTCCAGTGCCAATTATACTTCAATCTTAGAGAATGCTTAGAGAATGCATCAGTTGTACTAACTTAAAGGACTCAACCACTTAGACACATTAAATCCAAACTTGGCAGTTAACACAAACAATTCTTCAATCAATCCCACAGCGATGTGTCTATAAAAATCTTTATTTCTTCCTATTAGACCAAAGGTCTCCAACTATTGCGGCTTAATGGCTCAGCTGGGGGGCAGGAGAGGGGAACCATGCTGTGCAAATGGTGGGCTAGTGCACATATGTGTGTGAAGCTCAACTCATACAAGTGGCAGGATGGTGTTCATGTGCATGCACATGCAGCTTGACTGCAAGTGGAGCTGTATGTGCATGCACGTATGCACCGGTCTACTGCTCATGTGACTTGAGCTGCATGCATGCATGCATGCTATCTCACACCTCACATGTGCCCTGGTTCCAAATAGGCCAAGTCCAGTAATGGGCCGTGGCCCAGGGTGGTTGGGGACTCCTGTGTTAGACTAACTGTAGCAAGCAAATCAGCATGTAATGTTTCTACAGGCATGTAATCTTGCTATAAATATTAAGTATGCTCCTTCAGGGAAGACTAACATGCTCAAGGAGGAAGACATCTGTCCGGGACAAAGATGCTTCTAGCTGTTCTATCATCTAGCAATCTAGCCAAATCTAGGTGTACAGACAACTGAGAATTTTTCCCCCTCAAAGGAATGTTAGATCTTCCAGAAAAAGACTGAATACTCTTTTGTGATCTGGAGCACATCTTTCTAGCCTAAAGCAAGTTTAAATTTGTTACAATTTATCAAACCTGGGCATTATTTTAGAATCCCCAAAACTTCATTGTAGAAGTATGCAAAATGTTTGAAAAAAGCTGTTTTGATTTTGTAAGCAGTTAAATCTTACTCTTTTCAGATGCCGCTTGACCTTACCAGAAGTGTATATTTTGTCTCCATTTGTTGTTATTAGGTAACATGTCACCAGCATATTGGTTGACAAGTTAGATAATAATAGAGGATTGACTCAATCCTTTAGGGGACAGCTTGGGATATTGGTCACAAAATTGCAACTCCATGTCCAAAGAAGCACTTTCTATCTAAATACTTTTTTCTTTTAGAAATAAGAGGGTCCATTCACATCCATTGATTTGATTTGCATGGATTATCGATCAAATGGTCAAATAAATGGAGAAGTTCATAAAAAACAAGTTAAATGGAATCTCTCAGAGTGGTTCCTCTGACAAATGTGCCATGAAACAGCCACATAAGTGTAGCAGATAAAATTATTCAGTTGGCTGAAGAAATTTAAAAGCTTTTAGGACTCTGTTGATGGCTGATACAATGCTTATCAAAGTGTCCTTTTAGTGAGAGAGGGAAGAGTGAATTACATGTGAGAAAGAACCTTTATTTATCTAATGGGTGGGTTGTGGGAAAATAAATAGGTCAAATCTGCAATTGAAGCAATGGCAGCATGGGGGCATTATGAGATCATGGATCCACAGCCAATACTGAGCATACAACCTGCTCTTGCTTGATTTCTCTCAGAAGAAGAGGACAAGGAAAAGGAGGAACACAGTTTTCAAGCTCTTATATTTATATAAAAATAGCTTTTAGGGCACAAATGACAGTTATATAATGCCATCTAGCCATTAGAAAGCTATTTTCTTATGGAGAAAGCTGACTATATATACTGCACAAAATAATGTATTAAACACAAAGTGGAAAGTGAAATTACATTTCCAGGTACTTAGCTATTTCAGTGATTTACTGATATATTAAAAATAATTTCATTTTCAGGAGCTGAGATTTTCAGAAACTTCAACAAAATAAATTCACATAGGTCACAACTTTATGAAAGACACTGAAAACATCATTAGATTCAAGGTTGGAGTGTTGGCATTGTTCTTTCCTATGATTTATCACAGGGCTGTTAACATCCAAGACAATAAATGTGAATGTTGGCATTCTATTAATAAATAGTGCCAAGGTGGTTGCATTCTGGATGGAACTTTCTATTTCCTGAGAATCGTTGAGGAATCAATTAATTCAGAATTAAGAGTTTATATCCTGGTAGAGATGTATAATGGGTCAAATAAAGTCCTTTGTGTGCAGAAGAATGTGACCAAGTCATGCACAAGTTCACAAAGGAGGAACAAAGACATGAGGCAAAGCCTTCCTCTTTCTGGCCAGCATTTGTATCAACAGTGTCTATGTTCAAAAACAGAGAAGTTCCTATTTCAAACAGAGTTCCTCTTATGTGGAAAAGTTAAAGTGCACAATACCCTTCTTTACGTGACAAGTGAAAATCATATCAGTTATACAGCTTCACAGTACAATTGTACTCAAACATATTATAGTGTGTGTTCTTTAATTCAACCCATCCTATCTTGGATAGACCCAAATACTCTACACATCTATCTACTCCACATTATAAAAAAGTGGAGATAAAATGTTCCAAATATTTTGCAGGAATAGATAGGGCTATGATGTCTGACCTGTAAGAAGCCAGATAACTACTAGATGATAGTAAAAAAAAAAGGGGGGGGAGGTTTTATAACTTTTCTATATTTAATTGTTATTTTGTGCCTTTTCAGGGGCATTTGTATCTCTTTTTTCTTTTTCTTTCTTTTTGTCTGCACTACTATTACTATTAACCTTCTCATCACTCCTTATCACCTATCCCCTCCCACTTGCGACTGTATGAATGTAACTTTGTTGTTTGTATCCTTATGATCTATATTGACTGTTTCCTAGTATGATTTGATTGCTTATTCTACCCTTTGACCATTATTAAGTGTTGTACCTGATGATTCTTGATGAATGTATCTTTTCTTTATGTATATTGAGAGCATTTGCACCAAGATGAATTCCTTGTGTGTCCAATCACTCTTGGCCAATAAAGAATTCTATTCTATTCTATTCTATTCTATTCTATTCTATTCTTTTCCAAAGTGTGTGGATTTGAACATCACATACAGTTTGATCAGAATGAGATCATGGAGGTCTAGGTTCAAATCCACTATCAGACATGGAAATTCAATTATAACTTTGGGTCAACCTTCTTCTCAGTGCAACTTATCTGATGAGTTCTGGGAAAATTATGAGAAGGGAACATTATATATACAGTGTGAGCTCCTGAAATAAAGGGGAAAGAACAATTAAAAATGAAATAAAATAAATATTAGGCTTAGTAGTTAAACTTGACAATTCTCCTCACATTAGTTTTTCTGCTTGGTGGCTAGAACCAATATGAATAGTCTACAGTAACTTTCAGAAGATAATATGCTTACAAATATAGATATCTTTTTGGCAAACAGTAGCATCACATGACTAACCTGCATAATCATTAACACTATAGGGTTAACTAATCCAGGGGCTCAGATGAAGCTCAACAATGCCAAGGTAATGATTTTATATTTGGAAGAAATTGAGGAATTATGTACAGATCAAGCACATTTTGTTAGAAATGTCCCTTTAAAAGAGGAAAGGGTTTTAAATGTTTTCCAGTTTCATATTATTAGCAACCTTGTTTGCTTCTTCAGTTCATGCCCCTATGTAATAACATTTTTTCAGACAGATTTTATTAATCCTTTCCTGACATCACTGAGTACCAGGGATATGGATAGTTCCTAAAGCTAATATACTATATATAATCATCTAAACTGCAAAGGTCTTACACTGATTACCCTGGGCTTACTCTAAGCATCACTAATTCTGCATTTAACTTAGTGGATCTAATTCCACATTAAGTTGGTTGACACTCTTGCAAATGTGGATGGAGCATTAAGCAGGGTGACCCTCTAT